>WAAF01019787.1:15676-33146 GCA_013400475.1 Tricholaema leucomelas | reverse complement strand
TCATGAGGTTGGCCTGGGCCCACCTCTCCAGCCTGTCCAGGTCCCTCTGGATGGCATCCCTGCCCTCCAGCAAGTCAGCTGTGCCACACAGCTTGGTGTCATCTGCAAACTTGCTGAGGGTGCACTCAATTCCTCTGTCCATAGCACTGATAAAGATGGCTAACACTGGACTACATTTATCCACCTCTCTTCCAAATTAAGATTCAGTGCAGAAATCCACTGCACTGAAATGTCTAAGCCATCGTTTTGAGGGGCAGGTAAATGGTTCAGCTTTTGGCTTAGTTACTGGGGAAAGAAACTTATCTTGAGAGCAGATTAAAGGGAAAAGGAAGTTCCTTTGCAAATAAAGGAGCTTTCTGGCTTCAGTATATAAGCCTCAGACTGTATCTCTCAAAGGCTTCTGAAATGCTTCAGAGTACATGAGTTGGATTTGATGGACTTGAGGAGGAAGTTGCTCAGCATGAGAGTGGTGAGAGCCTGGAATGGGTTTCCCAAGGAGGTGGTTGAGGCCCCATCCCTGGAGGTGTTTAAGGCCAGACTGGATGAGGCTCTGGACAGCCTGATCTAGTGTAAGGTGTACCTGCCCATGGCAGGGGGGTTGGAACTGCCTGATCCCTGTGGTCCCTTCCAACCCTGACTGATTCTGTGACTTTGATTCGATCTACTGAGAAGCCCCAGTCTAAACATTGTCCTTAACTAGTTAAGCATCACAATATTGGACAACTGAAGGAAGATCCACAAAGGTAGTTGATCCACTGGCAAAAGATTTATGTAACAGAAGCTGGAGAGTGCACAAGAACTATAGAATGCTTGGGGTTGGAAAAGACCTTAAAGAGTATCTAGGTGGGAAGTGATAGAATGGAAGGGGAATGGAGCAAAGCTGGAGAAGGGTAGGTTCAGGCTGGACATGAGGAGGAAATTGTTGAGCATGAGGGTGGTGAGAGGCTGGAATTGGTTGCCCAGGAAGGTGGTTGAGGCCCCATGGCTGGAGGTGTTTAAGGCCAGGCTGGATGAGGCTGTGGGCAGCCTGCTCCAGGGTAGGGTGTCCCTGGCCATGGCAGGGGGGTTGGAACTGGCTGATCCTTGTGGTCCCTTCCAACCCTGACTGATTCTGTGATTGTTGTCCTGCACTCAGCATTGGTGTGGTTGTATCTCAAATACTGGCTTCTGGTTTTGGCTTCTCACTACAACCTTGTTACATTTTGGCTCCTCACTACAACTACCTTCCAGGAGGTTGTAGCCAGGTGGGGTTGGTCTCTTTTGCCAGGCACCCAGGGACAGAACAAGAGGACACAGTCTCAAGCTGTACCAGGGCAGGTTCAGGATGGACATTAGGAAGAAATTCTTCATGGAAAGAGTGATTGGCATTGGAATGGGCTGCCTGGGGAGGTGGTGCAGTCCCCATTCCTGGAGGTGTTTAAGAGGAGGCTGCAGGAGGCACTAAGTGCCATGAGTTAGTTAATGAGAAGGATTAGGTGCTAGGTTGAACTTGGTGATCCTAGAGGTCTTTCCCAACCTGGCTGATGCTGTGATTCTGTGAACATTGAGAGGCTGAAGCACATCCAGAGAAGGGCAGTAAAGCTGGTGAAGGGTCTAGAGAAGAGCAAACGAGGGAGCTGGGGGTGTGCAGCCTGCAGAAGAGGAGGCTCAGGGCAGAGCTCATTGCTGTCTACAACTTCCTGAAGGGAGGCTGCAGCCAGGTGGGGTTGGGCTCTTCTGCCAGACAACCAGCAACAGAACAAGGGGACACAGTCTCAAGTTATGCCAGAGGAGGTCTAGGCTGGATGTTAGGAGGAATTTGTTGGCAGAGAGAGTGATTGGCATTGGAATGGGCTGCCCAGGGAGGTGGTGGAGTCACCATCCCTGGAGGTGTTGAAGCAAAGCCTGGCTGGGGCACTTAGTGCCATGGTCTGGTTGACTGGACAGGGCTGGGTGCTAGGTTGGGCTGGACGAGCTTGGAGGTCTCTTCCAACCTGCTTCATTCTATGATTCTCTTCAGAGGTCCCTTCCAACCCCCACCATGCTGGGATTCTGACAAACCCGCAGAGGAACAGACATTCCTTGTGAGGTTTTGCACACTTTTGAGCTGTTAAGAGTAGGCAATAAAGAAAGAGTTGAAGCTTTTCACTTTTTCAGGCAGTGTTCACACCTCTGGCTACTGGAAAGCAGCAGGAGAACAAGCAATAGAAAGCACAACCACGAACACAAAAGCTCTTTAATGGATGGGATTTTTTTTGCTGTGTCAAAAGACACAAGGCAATAGATTATGGTCATTAAGGAAGACTGAACCTGGATGATTTCTAATTATGAAGGAGGGTTGGAAATTAGTCTTATCTTACCTGGGATGCCAGAGAGATTAAATGCAGGGTCCCAGGTTTGCCAGGAAAAAAAAGGCAGCACAAAAATCATCTTAGAGAATCACAGAATGGTTTAGGTTGGAAGGGACCTCAAAGCTTAGCCAGTTTCAACCCCCCTGTGCCATAGGCAGGGAGGGCTGCAGCAGCTCTGCTATGAGGACAGGCTGAGAGAGTTGGGGCTCTGCAGCCTGGAGAAGAGAAGGCTTCCAGGAGACCTTAGAGTGGCTTTGCAGTATCTGAAGGGAGCCTACAGGAAGGCTGGGGAGGGACTATTGACAAGGTCTGGGAATGTCAGGACGAGGGGGAATGGGTTTAAGCTGGCAGAGGGGAGATTTAGACTGGATGTTAGGAGGAAGTTCTTTACAGTGAGGGTGGTGAGACACTGGCACAGGTTGCCCAGGGAGGTTGTGGATGCTTCCTCCCTGGAGGTGTTCAAGGCCAGGCTGGATGAGGCCTTGAGCAGCCTGCTCTAGTGGGAGGTGTCCCTGCCTGTGGCAGGGGGTTGGAGCTGGATGATCCTTGAGGTCCCTTCCAACCTAAACCATTCTATGATTCTATGGTTCTATGGAACAGGTTGCTCAAGGCCTCATCCAACCTGGCGTGGAACACCTCCAGGGAGGTTGTGGAGCACAGAAGCACAGAAGGTGAGGGACACTTCACACTAGAGCAGCCTGGCCACAGCCTCATCCAGCCTGGCCTTACACACCTCCAGGGATGAGGCTTCCAACACCTCCCTGAGCAACCCATTCCAGGCTCTCACCACCCTCATGATGAAGAAGTTCTTCCTAACATCCAGGCTGAATCTACCCATTTCTAGCTTGCTTCCATTCCCCCCAGTACTATCTCTCCCTGACAGCCTAAAAAGTCCCTCTCCAGCTTTATTGTAGCCCCCTTTAGATACTGAAAGGCCACAAGAAGGTCAACTTCTCCTCTCCAGATTGAACAGCCCCAACTCTCCCAGTCTGTCCTCACAGCAGAGCAGCTCCAGCCCTCTGCTCATCCTCGTGGCCCTTCCCTGGACACCTTCCAGCACCTCCATATCCCTCTTGTCCCAAGGGCTCCAGAACTGGATGCAGTACTGCAGGTGGGGTCTCAGCAGTGTGGAGCAGAGGGGCAGGATCACTTCCCTGGCCCTGCTGCCCACACTGCTCTTGCTGCAGCCCAGGCTCTGGTTGCTCTCTGGGCTGCCAGAGCACACTGACAGCTCAGGTTGAGCTTCTCATCCACCAGCACCCCCAAGTCCCTCTGCTCAGGGCTGCTCTCCAGCCAGTCCCTGCCCAGCCTGGATTGGTGCTTGGCACTGCCTCGACCCAGATGCATGATTGAGAGATTCCTTGCTGGGTTCTCAATAACCACTTAATAACTGAACAGCCCCAACTCCCTCAGTCTCTCCTCTCAGCAGAGCAGCTCCAGCCCTCTGCTCATCCTCGTGGCCCTTCTCTGGACACCTTCCAGCATCTCCATGCCCCTCTTTGTAACAGTGGCTCCAGAACTGGATGCAGTGCAGGTGATCCAGATCCTGTTCTTCTTCTGAAGGGGAAGCAGCACTTTTTCTGCAATAATCCCAGGCCTCTAAACCACAGCACACTGTCAGGAGCTGGCAGATGATGCACTCCCAGTGCAGTGTGAGCTGCAGACCCTCACCACACTGTGGGGGAGAGCAGCTCCCCTGAATAATTCAGCCATTCAACCTCTGCACTAAGAAGTCCTACATTTGATGGGCCACAGTTAAACCCTTGACAGCTCAACAGCGACCCAGCAGTTCTTCTCCTCCTCACACTCTTCCTCACAGACAGCCCACAGCACCCCTGAGATCCCTCAGGTCTGTGAGCAGTGGTTGGACTCTTTGCAGTCAGGCACTTTGCATATTGCATAAGGCAATTAGTTGACATCCTTTGCTTAGGAAAAATCTTCTGGAGAGACTTCTGCTCTTCAAAAAGGAAAACCACCAACCCCAAAGCCTTTGATATCTCCTCTAGGATCAGCCAATTAACCATAGGTTGTTTGGGTTTTTTTAAGTCCAGCAGTGCACAGCTTTTCTTTCTGCTCCTAACACTCAATTTCTGTGGGCAAGGTTACCAGCAAAATGGTTCAAGAGTTTGCCAGTCAACATATAGAAGGTGTCCAGAGAAGGGCAGCAAGGCTGGGGAGGGGCCTGGAGCACAGCCCTGTGAGGAGAGGCTGAGGGAGCTGGGGGTGTGCAGCCTGCAGAAGAGGAGGCTCAGGGCAGACCTCATTGCTGTCTACAGCTACCTGAAGGGAGGCTGCAGCCAGGTGGGGTTGGGCTCTGCTGCCAGGCAACCAGCAACAGAACAAGGGGACACAGTCTCAAGCTGTGCCAGGGCAGGTCTAGGCTGGATGTTAGGAGGAAGTTGTTGGCAGAGAGAGTGATTGGCATTGGAATGGGCTGCCCAGGGAGGTGGTGGAGTCATCGTCCCTGGAGGTGTTGAAGCAAAGCCTGGATGGGGCACTTAGTGCCATGGTCTGGTTGACTGGACAGGGCTGGGTGCTAGGTTGGGCTGGATGAGCTTGGAGGTCTCTTCCAACCTGGCTGATTCTATGAGCAGCAGAGACCTCTAACAAGGAAAGCTGACACTTAAATCTGCACAAATTCTTGATAAGGACAATACCCAACAGCTTTCATGACCTGCTGGAAAGCAGATCTGTGGAGAAGAACTAGGGAGTCCTGGTGGGCAACAAGCTCACCACAAGCTAGCAATGTGCCCTTGTAGCCTTTCTGGCACTTACTGTGCTGGGATTCTGTGCAACACCAAGCACTGGCAATTGCAGTGGTTGCAGTCATCATTACCTATGGTGCTACAGATTGTTCCTCCTTTAACCATGCCAAACACCACACAGCTCTGCAGTAAGAAACAGCTACCAAGCTCTTGTCATGCCTATCAAAAAAAATCATCTTACTAACCATGAGAGGTAGTGTTCACAGGCTCACAGGCTCACAGGATGTCAGGGGTTGGGAGGGACCCAAAAAGATCATCCAGCCCAACACCCCTGCCACTGCAGGGCAGTACAATCTAGCTCAGGTCACACAGGAACACATCCAGACAGGCCTGGAAAGGCTCCAGGGAAGGAGACTCCACAACCTCTCTGAGGAGCCTATTCCAGTGCTCTGGGACCCTTCCAGTCAAGAAGTTGCCCCTTGTGTTGAGCTGCAACCTCCTGTGCTGCAGCTTCCATCCATTGCTCCTTGTGTTATCCCAGGAAGCTGTGAGCAGAGCCTGTCCCACTCTCCTGACCCCCAGCCCTCAGATAGTTATAGACATTGATTAAATCCCCTCTCAGCCTTCTCTTCTCCAGACTAAGCAGCCCCAGGTCCCTCAGCCTCTCCTCATCAGGCAGTGCTCCAGTCCCCTCATCATCCTCGTAGCCCTCCACTGGACCCTCTCCAGCACATCCCTGTCCCTCTTCATCTGGGAAGCCCAAAACTGAAGGCAGTACTCAAGATGAGGTCTCAGCAGGGCAGAGCAGAGTTGTTTGAATCCAGCTTTGCTCTTGCTAACTGCACATCCCTGGCCAGCAGGACTGGTACAGCAATCATCACACCAATACTCAGCTCAGTTTCTGGCCCCTTACTTGAAAAAGGACATTGAGGCACTGGAGCATGTCCAGAGAATGGCAACAAAGCTGGTGCAGGGTCTAGAGAATAAGCCTTAGAGGAATCAGCTGAGGTACCTGAGGTTGTTTCATCTGGAGAAGAGAAGGCTGAGGGGAGATCTTCTGGCTCTGTAACTCCCTGAAAGGAGACTGGAGCCAGGCGAGGGTTGGTCTCTTCTCCCTAGTAACAAGCAGTAGAATTAGAGGAAATGGCCTGAAATTGTGCCAGGAAAGGTTTAGGTTGGACATTAGGAAAACATTTCTTTACTGAAAGAGTGGTCAGGCATTGGAACAGGCTGCCCAGGGAGGTGGAGGAGTCATCTCCCAGGAGATATTCAAGGAAGGTGCAGATAGGGGGGATGTGAGACTTCAGGACCCAGTTTAATGGCCATGGTGGGGTTTGGTTGCTGGTTGGACTCAACGATCTTAGAGCACTTTTACAACCAAACCAATTCCATTATTCTGTGAATTAAGTTCAGTTATGTAAAAACCTCCATCAGAATCCTACTGCTTTGCCTGAGGCAACTCAGGCCTTTGGAACTTCAAGATCATGCCAGGAGGGAGAGGAAGGAGAGGAAAGAGGGGGAAAAAAGAAGGAGAGGAAGGAGAGGAAGGAGAGGAAAGAGAGGGAAAAAGGAAGGAGAGGAAGGAGAGGAAGGAGAGGAAAGAGAGGGAAAAAGGAAGGAGAGGAAGGAGAACAGAGGAAAGAAAAGGAGAGGAAGGAGAGGAAAGAGAGGAAAAAAGGAAGGAGAGGAAGGAGAACAGAGGAAAGAAAAGGAGAGGAAGGAGAGGAAAGAGAGGGAGGAGAGGAAGGAGAACAGAGGAAAGAAAAGGAGAGGAAGGAGATAAAAGAGAGGGAGGAGAGGAAGGAGAACAGAGGAAAGAAAATGAGAGGAAGAAGAGGAAAGAGAGGGAGGAGAGGAAGGAGAACAGAGGAAAGAAAAGGAGAGGAAGGAGAGGAAAGAGGAAGGAGAGAAACGAAAGGAAGAAGAAGGAGGAGAGGAAGGAGAGGAAGGGGAGGAAGGAGAGAAAGGAAAAGGAAGGAAAATGAGAAGAGGAAAGAGAGGAAGGAGAGGAAAGAGAGGAAGGAGAGGAAAGAAGAAGGAAAGCAAGAAGAGGGAGGAGAGGAAAGAGAGGAAGGAGAGGAAAGAAGAAGGAAAGGAAGGAGAGGGAGGAGAGGAAAGAGAGGAAAGAGGGGAAAAGGAAGGAGAGGAAAGGGAGGAGAGGAAGGAGAGGAAGGAGAGGAAAGAAGAAGGAGAGGAAGGAGAGGGAGGAGAGGAAAGAGAGGAAAGAGGGAAAAAGGAAGGAGAAGAAAGGAAGGAGAAGAAGGAGAGGAAGGAAAGAGAGGAGTGGAAGGAGAGGAAGGAGAGGAAAGGGAGGAAAGAGAGGGAAAAAGGAAGGAGAGGAAAGAGAGGAAAGAAAGGAAGGAGAGGAAGGAGAAGAGAGAGGAAGGAGTGGAAGGAGAAGAAAGAGGAAGGAGAAGAAGCTGAGGAAGGAGAGGGAAGAGAGGAAGGAGGAGAGGAAAGAGAGGAAGGAGAGGAGAGAGAAGAGAGGGAAGACATGAAAGAGAGGAAAGAGAGGAGGGCAAAACTAACACCAAACCAAACCCGAAGAGAAACTGTATTCATTCCCTGTGCCAACACCAAGGAAGAGCTAAGGAAACAAACCCAGGCTTTGCAATAATGCCTCAAAAACCTTTAGACAAAACAAGCTATCAGTCAGGTTTGTCTAGATGTGCACCAAGACTTTATCAACGCCATCAACTGCCTTTTCTCTCCTTGCCCTTCTCTGCTCTGTGTATTTTTAGGCTTTTATTGTTAGGTGATGTCCTGACTGAATTCAGAGATGCCATGGAACAGCATATTAGCATATCTTGAATATAGATGCAGGCTCTGTTAGGGGATTCAATTGCTTTTTCCATTTTAATTCCAAAGCTGTTCTTCTCCACATTGTTCATGTGAGCAATCAGAATTCTAATCACTTTTGTGCACCTCTGAGCATCTCGTGAGATGGGGCAGCAGAGGGCTGGATGAGGCACTGAGTGCCATGGTCTGGGTGACTGGATAGGGCTGAGTGCTGGTTGGGCTGGATGAGCTTGGAGGTCTATTCCAACCTGGTTAATTCTATGACTCTATGAAGACACAACCAGAGGAAGTGAGAAGTGACTTCAGTTTCAAGTTTCTTCCCAAGATAGCACCATCAGCACAGGCAGTATTTTCCAGATAGCCTCCTGCTGCAGTTTTAATGACCAAAAGTCCAGGTACTACACAGTAGAATCCAGAAATATAAACATTCAGCAAATAACTAAACCCCAAAGTCACTACATTCCCCTTCATTCTAGTGACCTGCACCACCACAAAGCAACTGATCACCTCAGAAGTCAGTAACAGAGACATAGAATCAACCAGGTTGGAAGAGACCTCCAGGATCATCCAGCCCAACCTAGCACCCAGCCCTACCCAATCAACCAGACCATGGCACTAAGTGCCTCATCCAGGCTTTGCTTCAACACCTCCAGGGATGGCGACTCCACCCCCTCCCTGGGCAGCCCATTCCAATGCCAATCACTCTCTCTGCCAACAACTTCCTCCTAACATCCAGCCTAGACCTCTCCTGGCACAACTTGAGACTGTGTCCCCTTCTTCTGTTGCTGGTTGCCTGGCAGAAGAGCCCAACCCCACCTGGCTACAGCCTCCCTTCAGGTAGCTGTAGACAGCAATGAGGTCTCCTCTGAGTACCCAAACTGACTCCTTCAGTCAGGTGAATCCAAATCAAACTCAAATGGATTTCTTGCTGTGATATCTCTCATTTATCACTCAAAACACACACACACAAACAACTCACAAAGAAAACAGCACCAGAATTCTAACTGTGTTGTGCTTTCCTTTGGGGTTAGGAAGTACAGTAAATTCTGTCATTGCTTTCTCCTCAAATCTGTGTCTAAGGAGTAAACACTTCCCTGGGAAAGCATTCCTAGGGAAAAAAAAGAAATCATAAAATATGAGATGAGTTCTTGTTTCTAGAGCCAGCTACATTTAGTCAGAGCTTTAGTGGGAGGTGGACCATGAGCAAGCAATCTGCTCTGCTGGCCAGGAGGGCAAATGCAATTCTGGGGTGGATTAGAAGGGCTGTGGTTAGCAGGTCGAGAGAGGTTCTCCTGCCCCTCTACTCTGCCCTGCTGAGGCCACATCTGAAATACTGTGTCCAGTTCTGGGCCCCCCAGTTCAAGAGGGACATAGAACTGCTGGAGACAGTCCAGCACAGAGCCACAACGATGCTGAAGGGAATGGAACATCTCTGTTAGGAGGAGAGCCTGAGGGAGCTGGGGCTGTGCTGCTGGGAGAGGAGGAGACTGAGAGGTGACCTCATCAGTGGTTATCAAGATGTGCAGGTGAGTGGCAGGAGGCTGGAGCCAGGCTCTGCTGGGTGATGCCCAGGGACAGCACAAGGGGCAATGGGTGGAAGCTGAGGCAGAGGATGTTTCATTTAAACATGAGGAGGAATTTTTTCCCTGTGAGGGTGACAGAGCACTGGAAAAGGCTGCCCAGGGGGGGTTGTGGAGTCTCCCTCTCTGGAGATATTCCAAACCCGACCAAATGTGTTCCTGTGTGATCTGCTCTAGGAGATCCTGCTCTGGCAGGGGGGTTGGACTGGATGAGCTTTGGCCAGCCTGATCTAGAGTAAGGTGTCCCTGCCCATGGCAGAGGGCTTGGAACTAGATGCTCCTTGTGGTCCCTTCCAGCCCTGACTGACTCTATGATTCTATGGAGGTCCCTTCCAGCCCCTGACATTTGATGACTCTATGAAAAAGGTATCACAGTCTCACAGTATCACCAAGGTTGGAAGAGACCTCACAGATCATCAAGTCCAAGCTGTTACCACAGAGCTCAAGGCTAGACCATGGCACCAAGTGCCACGTCCAATCCTGCCTTGAACAGCTCCAGGGACGGCGACTCCACCACCTCCCTGGGCAGCCCATTCCAGTAGCCAATGACTCTCTCACATCCTCTACATCCAGTTCACCACTGATTAGACATTGCTGCACAGAAACCCAAAGTTCCACATCTTAGACAAAACATTCACTTATTTCATGGCACATAAAACTCAACATGTTTTAGAGCTTTGGCTGCCTGTGTCTATTGCCCAGGATAATAGGATCATAGGATCACAGGATGTCAGGGTTTGGAAGGGACACAAAGAGATCATCCAGTCCAACCCCTCTGTTGGAGCAGGACAATACTATCTAACACAGATCAGACAGGAACACATCCAGATAGACCTGCAAAGGCTCCAGAGAAGGAGACTCCACAACCACCCTGGGCAGCCTGTGCCAGTCCTCTGGGACCCTTCCAGTCAACAAGTTGCCCCTTGTGTTGAGGCAGAACCTCTTTTGCTGCAGCTTACACCCATTGCTCCTTGTCCTATCCCAGGGAGCAGTGAGCAAAGCCTGTCCCCCCCTCCTGGCCAGCCCTCAGATACTTACAAACATTTACCAACTCCCCTCTAAGTCTCAATCTTCTTTTCTCCAGCAGTCTTCTTTTCTCCAGAAGATTTCTCTTTTGCCCAGGTTTCTAAGGTGTCTCATTGCCTTAGCCCCTCCTAAAAAACCCCTCCAAAATACTGACACTCAGATAAATCATGGAAGTACATAACTCATTATATGCCTACTTACAGCAAAAGCTCAGCTATGCCATTTATCTATCCTCTCAACAAGCCCTCCCAGCATCACAGATGGCAGAGGTTGGAAGGAACACATCTCTGCTGTTTGCCTTTACTCTCTCGCTCCCTGGGCTCTGCTTTTCCCTCACTGGGGGGAAAAAAAAAGTCACTAGAAAAGAATACAGAATCACTGAATGGTTAGAAGAGACCTCAGGAGATCATCCAGTCCAATGCTCCTACTAAAGCAGGGCCACCCACAGCAGCTTGCCCAGGATCACAAAGCCCAGGTGGGCTGCGGATCTTTCCAGAGGAGACTCCACAGCCTCTCTGGGCAGCCTGCTCCAGGGCTCCAGCACCTTCACAGCAAAGAATCTTTTCCTCACCTTCAGATGGAACCTCCTGGGTTCCAATTTGTGCCCACTGCCCCTTGTCTTGTTAGTGGGCACCACTGACAAGAGTCTGGCCCCATCCTCTCGCCCCATCATTCACCTATTGCTGAGCGTTGATCAGATCCTCTCTCAAGCTGCTCCTTTCCAGGTCAACGTCCCCCCCACCCCAGGACTCTCAGCTTTTCCTCTTCACACAGCAGTGCATGTTATGTAGACCCCATTTCCTTTACAAATCCTTCAGGCATCAACCCCAGCCTCAAGAAACCTACTGCAGAAGCCAGTCTTTCATAGAATCATAGAATCAAGCAGGCTGGAAGAGACCTCCAAGCCCATCCAGCCCAACCTAGCACCCAGCCCTATCCAGTCAACCAGACCATGGCACTAAGTGCCTCATCCAAGCTTTGCTTGAACACCTCCAGGGATGGTGACTCCACCACCTCCCTGGGTAGCCCATTCCAATGGCTCTTTGAGAGCAGCAGCTTGATCCGGCCAACATCCATCACTGTTGGCATCTGCAAGGCAGCTGAAATTCTGCAGGCTGAGGAGACCAGTTTGACTGAGCCCAGGAAATTGGGATAAGCAGCTGAACAGGGTTTGGAAGCACAATACACTCAGTGTTGGCTGCACATCAGCAGCTGTTTGCACCACTTGTGAGATTTGGGTGGGCTCCAAGAAAGCAACAGCTGAATAAAAACACACAACAAATAATCAGAGAACCACAGAATCAAGCAGGTTGGAAGAGACCTCCAAGCTCATCCAGCCCAACCTAGCACCCAGCCCTAGACAATCAACCAGACCATGGCACTAAGTGCCTCAGCCAGGCTTTGCTTCAACACCTCCAGGGGCAGCGACTCCACCACCTCCCTGGGCAGCCCATTCCAATGCCAATCACTCTCTCTGCCAACAACTTCCTCCTAACATCCAGCCTAGACCTCCTCTGGCACAACTTGAGCCTCTGTCCCCTTCTTCTGTTGCTGGTTGCCTGGCAGAAGAGACCAACCCCACCTGGCTACAGCCTCCCTTCAGGTAGCTGTAGACAGCAATGAGGTCTGCCCTGAGCCTCCTCTTCTGCAGGCTGCACACCCCCAGCTCCCTCAGCCCCTCCTCACAGGGCTGTGCTCCAGGCCCCTCTCCAGCCTTGCTGCCCTTCTCTGGACACCTTCCAGCACCTCAACATCTCTCTTGAATGGAGGAGCCCAGAACTGGACACAGCACTCAAGCTGTGGCCTGAGCAGTGCTGAGTACAGGGGCAGAAGAACCTCCCTTGTCCTGCTGGCCACACTGCTCCTGAGCCAGCCCAGGATGCCATTGGCTCTCCTGCCCACCTGGACACTGCTGCCTCATCTTCAGCTCCTCTCTACCAGCACCCCCAGCTCCCTCTCTGCCTGGCTGCTCTCAGCCACTCTGTCCCCACCCTGTAGTGCTGCTTGGGGTTGTTGTGGCCAAAGTGCAGAACCCTGCACTTGGCCTTGTTCAATCTCATCCCATTGGCCTCTGCCCACCCATGCAGCCTGTCCAGGTCCCTCTGCAGGGCTCTCCTACCCTCCAACAGCTCCACACCTGCCCCTAGCTTGGTGTCATCTGCAAACTCACTGATGCTGGACTTAGTCCTCTCGTCCAGATCATCAATACAGATATTGAACAGGACTGGGCCCAGCACTGATCACCAAAGAAAGTCTCTGCCCCAGAGCCCAGTAAATCCAGTCCCATGGTGGTAGAAACTAAAGGTTTAAAGGAAAATAAGGTTTATCTAGGGAGTCTTTAACTGGGATTAAATCAGCAGCCCAGGGGCTAGTGATTTCATGTATTGAGTAGGAAAAAAACCCCAACAGGTCCTCTGATTACTTTTCAAACTGCTATTAGAAAATTATCTTCCAGTACCCAGCATGGTGATGCTAAATTTCTCTCTGCTACCTGTGGCCTGAAGCTGCTTAATTCCCAAATGAATTCCTGAGTAAAGCAAACAATCAGGTGCCCAGGTTATTTAACACAGCTACACAATGCAGCAAAGTTTCCTATAGGAAAACATCTCCTGCAATTCTTTTCTCTGGAGCCACATTTCAAGAGCCCAGTGAGGAAGCACAGCTCTGACAGAGCCAGTGATGAGGAAGTGAGAAGCACTAAGAGCATCCCTCCTCTAAAGAGAAAATCATAGAATACAATCAACCAGGTTGAAAGAGACCTCTAAGATCATCCAGTCCAACCTATTTCCCAGCCCTATCCAATCAACCAGACCATGGCACTTACTCTTTAATATGAGGGTAGTGAGATGCTGGAATGGGTTGCCTCAGAGAAGTTGTGAAGTGTTCAAGACCAGGATGGATGAGGCTTTGAGCAACCTGGTCGAGTGGGAGGTGTCTCTGCCCTTGGCAGTGAGGCTGGAACTAGATGAAAAGTTTCTTTACTGTAAGGGTGACAGAGGACTGGACCTGGCTGCCCAGAGAGTTTGGGGATTCTCTTTCTCTAGAGACTTTCAAGACTCCATCTTAGAATCATAGAGACAACCATGTTGGAAGAGACCTCCAACCTCATCCAGCCCAACCTAGCACCCAGCCCTGTCCAACCAACCAGATCACAGAATCACAGAATCAGGCAGGTTGGAAGAGACCTCCAAGCCCATCCAGTCCAACCTAGCACCCAGCCCTGGCCAATCAACCAGACCATGGCACTGAGTGCCCCATCCAGGCTTTACTTCAACACCTCCTGGGATGGTGACTCCACCACCTCCCTGGGCAGCCCATTCCAATGCCAATCACTCTCTCTGCCAACAACTTCCTCCTGACATCCAGCCTGAACCTCCCCTGGCACAATTTGAGACTGTGTCCCCTTCTTCTGTTGCTGGTTGAATCACAGAATCATAGAATCAGTCAGGGTTGGAAGGGACCAGAAGGATCACTCAGATCCAACCTCCCAACATGGGCAGGAAAACCCCACACTAGATCAGGCTGTCTAGAGGCTCATCCAGCCTGGCCTTAAACACCTCTAGGGATGGAGGCCCCAGCACCTCCCTGGGAAACTCATTCCAGGCTCTCTCCACCCTTATGCTAAACAACTTCTTCCTAACATCCAGTCTGAACCTACCCATTTCTAGCTTGGTTCCATTTCCCCCAGACCTATCACTACCTGACAGCCTGAAGAGTTCCCCCCCAGCCTTCTTGTTGGGTTTCCCCCAGAAGGTACTTCTGTGAGGGATGTTGGTCCCTCCAAGGTGATGCATAAACAGAAGCCTCCTCCTGCAACTTGTGTGAGGCCATGTTAGTCTCTACACGGTGATGCATAAACACAAGTCTCCTCCTGCAACTTCTGTGAGGACAACTTCTGTGAGGACCTGTTGGTCTCTCCAAGGTCATGCACATACTCAAGCCTCCTCCTGCAACTTCTGTGAGGACCTGTTGGTCCCTCCAAGGTGATGCACAAACTCAAGCCTCCTGCTGCAACTTCTGTGAGTTCCTGCTGGTCCCTCCAAAGTCTTGCACAAACTCAAGCCTTCTCCTGCAACTTCTGTGAGGACCTGCTGGTCCCTCCAAAGTCTTGCACAAACTCAAGCCTCCTCCTGCAACTTCTGTGAGGACCTGCTGGTCCCTCCAAAGTCATGCACAAACTCAAGCCTCCTCCTGCAACTTCTGTGAGGACCTGTTGGTCCCTCCAAGGTGATGCACAAACAGGAGCCTCCTCCTGCAACTTCTGTGAGGACCTGTTGGTCCCTCCAAGGTGATGCACAAACACAAGCCTCCTCCTGCAACTTCTGTGAGGACCTGCTAGTCCCTCCAAGGTGATGCATAAACTCAAGCCTCCTCCTGCAAACCCTGAGCATGACTTTGCTCAGCTGTGCCACCAGCAATGGCTGGATATGATAATCTTTGAGATCACTTCCAACCAAAACAGTTCTATGAATCCTAAAGGAGGTAGATGGAAGATGAGTGGTGAAATGTGACAAGATTTGGTAAGACTCTGATCACTTTTTCAAAGCCACCACATTTTGCTGTTGTAGTAGATAGGTGCCAACACCATTCTATTCTCCCACTACAGCCTGCTGGGAGCTGGAAACTGGTTTTGCTGGGATCAAGCAAGCCCTGGGAGAGCAGTAACTGCAAAATCTGGTGCAAGGCTTTATTTAATGCTGGTCTTAAAATAGCTCCTAATCCCCTAGTTGCAGTGGGTGAAGGGGATGAATAAAGACCTGGGCTCCTGCAGAGAGCTCAGCCATCCTGTCTGGAAGAGCCTGCAGCAGCCGCAGCCACAGCACTCCCAGGACAACCCAAGGGTGCCAGCAGTGCTGCACCCAGCCAGCACTTAACAAGATGTTGGCCAAAGCTCTAGAAATACATAATTTACTACCTCATTAGCCCTGGAAGAGGTTAGTCTAAGACATAACCAGCAAGGAAGCTGCACAGAAAAGATGCCAAGGGGTGTGCTTTGCTTCCAGTTCTCAAAAGGAGAGGGATGGTGCCTAGGAATAGTCTAAATGTCAAAATACAGTTGTGTGCTGCTCTGGAGTTTGGTTTATGCCTTTGTGCCTTGAGAATCACAGAATCCCAACGTGGTGGAGGTTGAAAGGGAGCTCTGGAGTTTGGTTTATGCCTTTGTGTGCTGAGAATCACAGAATCCCAACATGGTGGAGGCTGAAAGGGAGCTCTGGAGTTTGGTTTATGCCTTTGTGTGCTGAGAATCACAGAATCCCAACATGGTGGAGGCTGAAAGGGAGCTCTGGAGTTTGGTTTATGCCTTTGTGTGCTGAGAATCACAGAATCCCAACATGGTGGAGGCTGAAAGGGAGCTCTGGAGTTTGGTTTATGCCTTTGTGTGCTGAGAATCACAGAATCCCAACATGGTGGAGGCTGAAAGGGAGCTCTGGAGTTTGGTTTATGCCTTTGTGTGCTGAGAATCACAGAATCCCAACATGGTGGAGGCTGAAAGGGAGCTCTGGAGTTTGGTTTATGCCTTTGTGTGCTGAGAATCACAGAATCCCAACATGGTGGAGGCTGAAAGGGAGCTCTGGAGTTTGGTTTATGCCTTTGTGTGCTGAGAATCACAGAATCCCAACATGGTGGAGGCTGAAAGGGAGCTCTGGAGTTTGGTTTATGCCTTTGTGCATTGAGAATCAGAATCCCAATGTGATGGAGGTTGAAAGGGAGCTCTACAGTTTGGTTTATCCCTTTGTGTGTTGAGAATCACAGAACCCCAATGTGGTGGAGGTTGAAAGGGAGCTCTGGAGTTTGGTTTATGCCTTTGTGTGCTGAGAATCACAGAATCCCAACATGGTATAGGTTGAAAGGGAGCTCTGGAGTTTGGTTTATCCCTTTGTGTGTTGAGAATCACAGAATCCCAATGTGGTGGAGGTTGAAAGGGACCTCTGGAGATCAAGTCCAACTCCCCTGCCAAAGCAGAGTCACTTAGAGCAGGTCACAAAGCAATGCATCCAGATGGGGCTTGAAAGTCTCCACAGAAGGAGGCTTCACTACATCTCTGGGCAGCCTGATCCAGGGCTCTGGCACCCTCACAGCAGTTTCTCCTCATCTTCATCATCTTAGTTCCAGTTCATGCCCACTGCCCCTTATCCTACCACGGGACACCACTGACAAGAGTCTGCCCTGTCCTCTTGCCCCCCACAGGCCCTTTAGCTCTTGCTGAGCATTGATCAGATCCCCCCTCAGGCTGCTCTTTTCCAGGCTAAACAGCCCCAGGTCTCTCAGCCAAGAGGTTGAGAGGTAACTCTGCCTTGTACAGGGGAAGCAGTCAAGTTTGAGTTGTTGTTAGGATGGGTTTCCCTTGGAAATCCTCTCCCAAAATGAAGCACAGCAAACTGGCAGGATAAAAGTTCAGCATCATACCAAGGAGATGGAACTGCAGTGAAGCAGAGCAGTGCTGGCAGGATCTGCTGCCCATGGTGCCAGTCTCATCCAGAGGAAAAACCAGGAAGAACTGTCATAGAGATAAACACAACTGTGTCCCCAGTGTGTTTGAATTCTGTGTGTCCCCTCCATAGAACACTAGGGATTGGAAGGGACCTCTGGAGATTATCAAGCCCAACACCCCTGCCAAAGCAGGATCACATAGGGCAGGCCACAGCAGAAAACAGGCTGAGGGCAGAACACTCTTTTGGGCAAAAGGGAAAACAGATGGTTTAGGTTGGACAATAACAACAGGAAAAGGACCTGGGGATCTAGGTTGGTGAAAAGCTCAACATGAGCCTGCAGTGTGAGTGCAGCCCAGACAGCAACCCTGTGCTGGGCTGCAGCAAGAGCAGTGTGGGCAGCAGGGCAAGGGAGGGCATTATGCCCCTTGGCTCTGCTCTCCTCACACCCCACCTGGAGTACTGTGTGCAGTTCTGGAGCCCCCAGCACAAGAAGGACATGGAACTGTTTGAGCCAGTCCAGAGGAGACCACCAAGATGCTGAGAGGGCTGCAGCAGCTCTGCTATGAGGACAGGCTGAGAGAGTTGGGGCTCTGCAG
>WAAF01019787.1:1255-15048 GCA_013400475.1 Tricholaema leucomelas | reverse complement strand
CCAACCCCACCTGGCTACAGCCTCCCTTCAGGGAGTTGTAGAGAGCAATGAGGTCTGCCCTGAGCCTCCTCTTCTGCAGGCTGCACATCCCCAGCTCCCTCAGCCTCTCCTCACAGGGCTGTGTTCCAGGCCCCTCCCCAGCCTTGCTGCCCTTCTCTGGACACCTTCCAGCACCTCAACATCTCTCTTGAATTGAGGAGCCCAGAACTGGACACAGCACTCAAGCTGTGGCCTGAGCAGTGCTGAGCACAGGGGCAGAAGAACCTCCCTTGTCCTGCTGGCCACACTGCTCCTGAGCCAGCCCAGGATGCCATTGGCTCTGCTGCCCACCTGGGCACACTGCTGCCTCATCTTCAGCTACTCTCTACCAGCGCCCCCAGCTCCCTTTCTTCCTGGCTGCTCTCAGCCACTGTGTCCCCAGCCTGTAGTGCTGCTTGGGGTTGTTGTGGCCAAAATGCAGAATCCTGCACTTGGCCTTGTTCAATCTCATCTTGTCCTGCCTGCTCACATTTTTGCCTTCACAATACACAGCTGGAGCTCAGAAAGCCAACAAATAACCTGACTTGTTGATTCCCATCCAAACATCCATGCTGGCCAGCCCTGAGAGTGATTATGTTTATCAGGCCAACTGCACCTGCTGTGACAGCAGCCATTCACATCTCATAAGAAGATGCTCAGTGGTTTGTAAGGAGAATTTAGTGCCCGTTGCAAGCCAAGAAATCAATTTCTCAAAGCCTCAGCAGACACCCAGGCCGTAGGTCCTTCCTGGAAGCTAAACTCAGATTGAATTATCATTGCAGTTCCTCCTGGTGAAGATGATGTTAATGCAGAAGATGAGTTAGGAGAGAAAATAAATAGTGACTGGAGTAGAAAAATGCATGTGGATAAAAAGAGAATACACTGAAACGAAATAATGTCTCCCAGATAGCATCACAATAAAATCAGGAGGCAGCTTTTAACTCAATAGGCAGGAAATTAGACCTGTGATTCCTGTCTTATGAAAGGCAGCTGCATACCTGATTCCCAGCAAGTTGTGATCAAGGTCACCCCAAAGCCTCCTCTGAAACTGCAGGTTTTTTTCTATCAGTTGTGCTGCTTTAGCTTTGTAGAATCTTGAAGTCACAGAATGGTAGAGGGATGGAGGGGACCTCTGTGGATTGTCATGTCCAACCCTGTTGCCAGAGCAGAATCACCAAGGGCAGGTCACAAAGGAATACAGGGGCAGTGGATATGAACTACAGCACAGGATGCGGCCTCAAGCTGAGCCTGGAGAGGTTTGGATTGGACATTAGGAAAATGTTTTTCACAGAGAGAGTGTTCAGGGACTGGAATGAGCTGCCCAGGGAGGTGGTGGAGTCACCCAGCATGGATGTGGTTAAGGGTGGTTTGGATGTGGTGCTTGGGGCTATGGTTTAAGGTGAGTCTTGCAGAGTAGGGTTGGAGGTTGGAGTTGGTGATTTGACAGGGGGGTTGGACTCGATGATCTCCTTGGGTCGCTTCCAACCCCTAATATCCTGTGAGCCTGCGATCCTGAGGGGCTTTGCCAACCTGCATGTTTCTGTGATTCAACATGAGGAGGAATTTCTCCTTTACTGTAAGGGTCATGGAGCACTGGAACAGGCTCCCCAGAGAAGTTGTGGTGTCTCCTATGGAGACTTTCGAGATCCATGTGGATGTTTGCAGATGGCACCAAGCTCTGTGGCACAGTAAACTTGCTAGAGGGCAGGGATCCATCCAGAGGGACCTGGACAGGCTGCAGAGGTGTCCACAGGCCAACCTTATGACATTCAACAAAGCCAAGTGTAAGGTCCTGCACCTGGGTGGGTGCAATCCCAAACACAACTCCAGCCTGAGTGGGGAATGGCTGAGAGCAGCCCTGAGGAAACGGACCTGGGGGTCTGGGGTGATGAAAAGCTCAACATGAGCCTGCAGTGTGCATGCAGCCCAGACACCAACCCTGTGCTGGGCTGCAGCAAGAGCAGTGTGGGCAGCAGGGCAAGAGAGGGGATTCTGCCCCTTGGCTCTGCTCTCCTCAGACCCCACCTGCAGTCCTGTGTGCAGTTCTGGAGCCCCCAGCACAAGAAGGACATGGAACTGCTGGAGCCAGTCCAGAGGAGAGCCACGAAGATGCTGAGAGGGCTGCAGCAGCTCTGCTCTCAGCACAGGCTGAGAGAGTTGGGGCTCTGCAGCCTGGAGAAGAGAAGGCTTCCAGGAGACCTTGGAGTGGCCTTGCAGGATCTGAAGGGGGGTACAGGAGGGCTGGGGAGGGACTACTGACAAGGTCTTGTAATGACGGGATAAGGAGGAATGGGTTTAAAGTGGCAGAGGGGAGATTGAAAGTGGATGTTGGAAGAAGTAGTTTGCAGTGAGGGTGGTGAGACACTGGCACAGGTTGCCCAGGGAGGTTGTGCAGCACAGAAGCACAGAATGGGATCTTTGATCACCTTCTGTGCTTCTGTGCTCCACAACCTCCTTGGAGGTGCTCAAGACCAGGTGGGAACACCTAGAGGTGTTGAAGGCCAGGTTCAGGGCCAGGCTGGTGATCCACAACCTCCCCGAAGTTGTTCAGTGCCAGGTTGGATGAGACCTTTAGCAACCTGTTCTAGTGGGAGGTGTCCCTGCCTATGAGGTTCGGAACCGGCTGAGCTTTGAGGTCTCTTTCAACTCAAACCATTCTAAACCATAAAAAGGGCAAAAAAAAAAACAACCCAAACCCAAAACCAAAATCAAATATCAACTCTTTTCACATGTTATGGATGAAATACCCAGCTTAAGAGATAAGTCTTTGATATCTAGGTTGCCTTACCTGGAGACTTTTCAAGATCCCCCAACGCTTTCCAGGTTCTTCTCAGAGCTCAGTTTGAAGCCATCTTTATTCATGATGAGGCTCATCAAAGAGGAGTGTGGGCAGCCCGTCAGATAAACTGGAGTTTTCCCTTTGAATATCCTGAATGTAAATATACAAAGCCAATTAAGTTTCATGGATTAATTCCACACACACCCCCCCCCAACCTGCCATAAAGTGGCAGATATTATTCGCCAGCTCAGCTTGAGGGATGTGGTTTCCATTAAGCAGAGCTTCAAAGAGGTTTGTCATAGGGAAGGCAGCTTTTTGCCACCTGAGTTGAGTATGGTGGGGTGGGTTTTCTAGTGTTCAGAGTAACAGCTTATTTCTTTGAACAGCTTCTAGTTATTCTGCTGGAGTAAAGGGACCTGGGGGTGCTGGTAGAGAGAAGCTGAACATGAGCCAGCAGTGTGTCCAGGGAAGGCAGGAGAGCCAAGGTGTATGTATAGGGATAAAGAGATAGAGATTAAAAATATCACATAGAAAAGATTTTCTGCCTTTCTTGTTTATGGCCCAGACAGTCCAACCTTCAACCCAGCACTGCACAGTCATGGGACAAGAGATAAAGCACAAGCCCCACGAGGAGAGGCTGAGGGAGCTGGGATTGCTTAGCCTGGAGAAGAGGAGGCTCAGGGGAGACCTTATTGCTGTCTGCAACTACCTGAGGGGTGGTTGTAGCCAGGAGGAGGTTGCTCTCTTCTCTCAGGCAGCCAGCACCAGACCAAGAGGACACAGCCTCAAGCTATGCCAGGGGAAATTTAGGCTTGAGGTGAGGAGACAGTTCTTCACTGAGAGAGTCATTGGCCACTGGAATGGGCTGCCCAGGGAGGTGGTGGAGTCGCCGTCCCTGGCGCTGTTCAAGGCAGGTTGCAGGCTGTGCAACCCTGCCCTGAAAGTGCCTCGATGAGCAGAGCCTGAGCTGGGAAGTCACAACCAGTATCAGATCTGAGATAGCTCAAAGCAGTAAAAGGACCAAAAGCATCAAACACCCTTACTGAAGAACACAAAATGTAAAGAGATTTATAAGATTAAACAGCTCCAACAGTAAAAGTTTCCAAGCCTCTCTTGTTTATCATTAGTGACTTGCAAGTCATTAAACCTCAGCATCTGCAGGTTCTTTGTTGAGAAAGGAATAAGAGCAAAGAGAGCACAGGGGAGGCCTCCTTTCATGAGGAGCAGTCTGTCCTCATAGCAGAGGTGCTCCAGTCCTCTGATTATCCTCGTAGCCCTAACATGTCTGGACAAGCCAGAGTCCTTAGACTCAGTGGCTCCAGGTTCTTTGTCATAGGCTCACAGGCTCACAGGATGTTAGGGGTTGGAAGGGACCCAAGGAGATCATCGAGTCCAACCCCCCTGTCAGAGCAGGACAATGCTATCTAACACAGATCACACAGGAACACATCCAGATAGGCCTTGAAAGCCTTCAGAGAAGGAGACTCCACAATCTCTCTGGGAAGCCTGTTCCAGTGCTCTGTGACCCTAACAGGAAAGAAGTTCCCCCTTGTGTTGAGGCAGAACCTCTTTTCAGCATTTTACACCCTTTGCTCCTTGTCCTACCCCAGGGAGCAGTGAGCAGAGCCTGTCCCCCCACTCCTGGCAGCCCTCAGATATTTAGAAACATTTATCAAATCCCCTCTAAGTCTTCTCTTTTCCAGGCTAAACAGCCCCAGGTCCCTCAGCCTCTCCTCATCAGCCATACCCTCCAGCCCCCTCATCATCCTCCTAGCCCTCTGCTGGACCCTCTCCAGCAGATCCCTGTCCTGGGGAGCCCTCTTTCCCATGGCTGCTTCTTCCCACAGCACAAGAGTGGGGAGAGTGAAAAAACATGTCTGACACAACACATGGAAGTCTGGACTAGATGCTCCCCAGAGGTTCCATCCAACCCCTACCATCCTCTGCTGTCTGATGTTCTGCCCTCTCCATCACTTTCAGGATGGCTGGTAATGAGCAGATTGAGATGTGGACCTGACACCTTCAGCGTGCCAGCTAGGACGAAACCTGCCCATTGTTAAAAGACACAAAGATCTTTAACAATCAGACAGCAACCCAAGAAATTTCCAGTGCTCCTGCTCAGACAGTCACCTTTTCACTGATGAGACAGCTGCTGCAGAATGAGAGATTTCTCAGCACCATCAGCACTTCTCAAATGTCAGGTTGGGGAAGCCAGAAGAAGAGTTAATTCCTATGTTACAAGGCACTGAGGACGAAACAGGGTCAGCAGTCAAGTGCCGCCTCAAAAGCAGGCATTGTCCATAAAGTGGCAGCGCTGAAGAGCTTGAGCTGCCTGCTCTCCTAAGGCAGCTTGGTGGGGAATCTCTGTGAGGTATTGCAGTGAGGATGATGAGCATGTCGTAGGTCAAAAGAGAGGGCTGCAGACCTGGATGCCTGGACTGTGAGGGATTACACAATGGATGAACTTTGATAACTAAGGGCAACAAAGCTGGTGAGGGGCCTGGAACACAAACCCTATCAGGAGAGGCTGAAGGATCTGGGGGTATGCAGCCTGAAGAAGAGGAGGCTCAGGGCAGACTTCATTGCTGTCTACAGCTACCTGAAGGGAGGTTGTAGCCAGGTGGGGTTGGGCTCTTCTGCCAGGCAAGCAGCAACNTATTCTATTCTATTCTATCCTATCCTATTCTAGTCTAGTCTATCCTATTCTATCCTATTCTATGAAAACTGTTTAACATTAAATCTCCCCAGAAAAAAATTATTCACAAGGTTCAAAACACAGAGTTTGGAGATTTACACACGCAGGGAGCAGGCAAAACTACAACACTAATTTCTTGAAGCGGCAAATGCAAGCATTAGACTGGAAGAGAAGATTCCTGCAGTTAATTAGACTGCTGTGGTGGTTTGGGTGTTACCCATCCCCCCCTCACACTTTGGAAATCACCCAGACTGGACTCAGAAAGCTCTGGAAATATGAATGAAGCTTCTATTTACAGCTAGCACAATGTACAAGCAGATATTTACAGTACAGACAGTTATAGACAGAAATAGACAAGGTAAAAAGGTAATACAGAAACACAACAGCCCTCCCAGAAACCTGAGTCCCCAGGAGGGACTCTCAACCACCCTTCCACCTTCTCTCACCCTTCTCAACCTTACCCAGTCCCAAGGAAGAATGGAGGTTCAGCGAGGGGGTTAGGAAGCAAAGTGGATTAAGCAGAGAGACGGCAGAGAGGCTAGAGAGAAGTGCAACTGAGGCAATGCCCTAAGAAGAAGTGTGAGTCCCTTATCTATATTGGATTCTTGTTCCTATACCTCTCAACAAGCCTATGAGTGGAGTAGACATCAGGACTGTTATCTAATCCTTCTCACCAAAGCAGTCTAGCTAACTTCAAACTAGCACAACTGCTTAGCCACTAGTTGGACACAGGAAGCCCCTTTCTGCTTATGGCAGAAGGCAATTAGTGCATTACAAGAGGCTTTAAGTATTTATTCACAACATATTATCAGGCAGTACCCAGAGCACATGGAGGGGTTGCTGTCATAGGCAACAAAGCCATTAGAGGCTTTGGAGTTTTCCCAGGCTTCTCAGGAAGCTGGGAGTCTATAGCATAGTCTCTGACCTGGTTCCTCTTGATTCCTAATTGAGCAGAGGAGCAGTGTGCAGTCTTGGCACAATGTCACACTGGCTACACATGCATTTAGAGCCTGTGTCTGGTAAACTCAAGGCAGTGCTGTTTCCAGACAGTTCAGGATGCAATGAGGCAGCAGCAGCAGCAGCAGCACACCGTACTACCTGCTCATCCCTTTCTATCAATACAGCCCAAGACTAATGGAACTCTGGACATAGATTAGCCAAGCAGAATGGCACTTTGGCAAGCTTTACCATATTAGGTGAACTCAGGGCTTTAGTTTTCCTTTCTGGCAGTTGCTTCCCCCAGCACAGAAGGAGGAGGAGCAGAGGAACATAGAATCATAGAATCAGTCAGGGTTGGAAGGGAACACAAGGAGCATCTAGTTCCAACCTCCCTGCCACAGGCAGGGACACCCTACCCTAGAGCAGGCTGCCCGCAGCCTCAGCCAGCCTGGCCTTAAACACCTCCAGCCATGGGGCCTCAACCACCTCCCAGGGAAATCCATTCCAGCCTCTCACCACTCTCATGCTCAACAACTTCCTCCTCACCTCCACTCTCAATCTCCCCACCTCCAGCTTTGCTCCATTCCCCCCAGTTCTGTCACTCCCTGATAGCCTAAAAGTCCCTCCCCAGCTTTTTTTTGGAGGCCCCTTCAGATCCTGGAAGGCCACAAGGAGGTCACCTGGGAGCCTCCTCCTCTGCAGACTGAACAGCCCCAACTCTTTCAGTCTGTCCTCACAGCAGAGCTGCTCCAGCCCTCTGAGCATCCTCATGGCCTTAACCTGACTGGACAAGCCAGAGTCCTTAGACAGTGGCTCCAGGTTCTTTGTCCTCTTTCCCATAGCTGCTTCTCCCCACAGCAGAAGAGGAAGGAGAGCAGAAAAATATGTCTGGGCAAGCCAGAACATGGATAAGCCCTTTTTTGACCTATCAAGTCTACCAGGACAACCACACTAAGGAGAAACAAGCAGGGTGGTGATTACTGCAGTGCTGGACCTTTTCTGTGCCTGTTGGCACACGCCCCAGTTGGATTTATGGTTGGGGTTAATGTGCCCTGCCAACACAGGGCAGACTCTCCATGGCAAAGAAAATGCAGTGCAGAGGCTGTGATCAAACTAATAATAATAATAATAAATGAGATTTAAAAGGGACAGAAGAATCAGAGCTCTTTCAAAAGAAGATTCCTGACTTAGCTGGCCCACACACAAGGGAGCACATCTGCAGTTCTTCAGCCACAGCATTTTAATGCTAAAGTGTCACTTTATTTATTCTGCCTCTGCCTCATCAAAAATGGTAACCAGGCAACATCTCAACTACTGAGTGGACTCAAAACCTCTAACTGCTTAAACAGGAGCTCAAAGTGCAAAATGGCAAACAGGCATTTCTAACCTGTTCTTTTTGTTCAGAGCCAGCCAAGCCAACCTCCCTCTGCCTTTCCAGCCCCCTGCAATGAAATATTCCTCTGCACAAGGACCCTCAAACATACAAACACTTCAGAACAGAGAGGAGAAGAGACCTTGCAGGTGATTGAAAGGCAAGGCTCCTCCACGGGATGGAATCAAGGACAAATCTAGTGGTGTTGGTCTCAAAACAACTGCAGAATCACAGAATCACCATGCTGGGGAAAGACCTTTGAGATCATCAACTCCAACCATTGTCTAACTCCACCACTGCTACACCATATCCTTGAGCAGCAATTGCCAGCTGCTAGTTTTGAATCTCAGTAGCTCGATACATGAGAAGGAATAAAGAAGTCACAGAAAGATATTGGTCTACCACCACATACAAGGACTTCTCCAAGCCCAGTGTCCTGGTCGTGCAAAGAGCTGCCCCTCTGCAGAGAAGGCACCAAGGAACAGGGACATTTATCCACCCATTAGGCACTGGTGAGACACTGGTTCATTTTCATCAACAGAAGACCTGTGGCCAAATCCTTCTCCATGCATGAACATTCATACCACCACTTGTTGCTTGCATTAAGCAGGCCTGTTTCAGCCAAATGAACAGAGAGAAGGAACAAGAGTTTGGTTTGTATCCCTCAGCTCTTCCTGAAGACTCATCTGCAGCTTTTCCTCTGTTTCTTTTCTACCCAGAAATAAACTCTGATTCATGGAATCATAGAATCCATTTGTTTGGAAGAGACAGCTGAGATCAAGTTAAACTGTGAACCCAGCACAGCCAGGTCACCACTAGACCACACAATCATGGAATTAAAGAATCACTCAGGGTTGGAAGGGACTACAAGAAGCATCTACTTCCAACCCTCCTGCCATGGGCAGGGACACCTCACCCTACAGCAGGCTGCCCACAGCCTCATCCAGCCTGGCCTTAAACACCTCCAGCCATGGAGCCTCAACCACCTCCCTGGGCAACCCATTCCAGCCTCTCACCACACTCGTGCTCAACAACTTCCTCCTCACATCCAGCCTCAATCTCCCCATCTCCAGCTTTGCTCCATTCTCCCCACTCCTGTCACTCCCTGACAGCCTAAAAAGTCCTTCCCCAGCTTTTTTGGAGGCCCCCTTCAGATCCTGGAAGGCCACAAGAAGGTCACCTCAGAGTCTCCTCTTCTGCAGACTGCACAGCCCCAACTCTTTCAGTCTGTGCTCACAGCAGAGCTGCTGCAGCCCTCTGAGCATCCTCCTGGCCCTTCTCTGGACACACTCCAGCATCTCCACATCCCTCCTGTGATGGAGGCTCTAGAACTGGATGCAGTACTCCAGGTCGGGTCTCAGCAGAGCACAGTAGAGGGGGAGAATCACCTCCCTGGCCCTGCTGGCCACACTTCTGCTGCAGCCCAGGCTCTGCTTGGCTTTCTGGGCTGCAAGTGCACACTGCTGGCTCCTGTTGAGCTTCTCATCCACCAGCACCCTCAAGTCCCTCTCCTCAGGGTTGCTCTCCAGCCACTCACTGCCCAGCCTGGATTGGTGCTTGGCATTGCACTGCACCACCAAAAGAAAAAGGAAAAATCAAGTCACTGCCACTTTGAATCTCCAACTTAATGTCTCAAATATTAATTGAAGTCCATGATGTGTGTACTTATCATTTTAAACTTGGGGGAAGGAGCATGTATAATTGAAAACCTTGAGTAATTTTCCCAAGAATTGGATGCTGCCTTGGTGGAATCATTTGTTAAGAGCTGCAACAGCTCAGGGAGCTTTTCTCTACCCTTTGAATTCCTTGAGAGTGCAAAAACAGCAGAGAAGAAGCAAGGTCAGTTCTTTGATCCTGCTCCAGCTCCCAAGCAGTGATCAGCAGTAGAGATGACATGAAAGACAGAGGGGGGTTCAGGGCTAATTAACTGATTGCACCAGTTTTGTGTACTCTGCATTTGGTGCTTAGGCAAAAGGTCCACACCACCTCTTAGAAGAAAAAGCTGATTTTTACCTTCTAGACTCAGCCTTCCTGACTCAAACTGGCTTGCTGGGAAAGATGCTGCAGCAGATCCAGAGATGGGTAAGGAAGCTGGCAAAGGGTCTAGATCACAAGTCATGGGGGGAGAGGAGGCTCAGGGCAGACCTCATTGCTGTCTACAACTACCTGAAGGGAGGTTGTAGCCAGATGAGGTTGGGCTCTTCCGCCAGGCAGACAGCAAGCAACAGAACAAGGGGACAGAGCCTCAAGTTGTGCCAGAGGAGGTCTAGGCTGGATGTTAGGAGGACTCTGTTGGCAGAGAGAGTGATTGGCACTGGAATGGGCTGCCCAGGGAGGTGGTGGAGTCCCCATCCCTGAAGGTGTTTAAGAGGAAGCTGCATGAGGCACTTACTGTTCACTTAGTGTTAATGAGAAGGGTTAGGTGATAGGTTGCACTCAATGATCTTAGAGGTCTTTTTCAACCTGGTTAATTCTGTGGTTCTGTGACACAGCTGTACAACCTCAGCTCCCTCAGCCTCTCCTCACAGGGCTGTGCTCCAGGCCCCTCACCAGTCTTGCTGCCCCTCTCTGGACATGCTCCAATACCTCAACATCTTTTGAATTGAGGAGCCCAGAACTGGACACAGCACTCAAGGAATGGCCTGAGCAGTGCTAAGCACAGGGGCAGAATAACCTCCCTTGTCCTGCTGGCCACACTGCTCCTGAGCCAGCCCAGGATGCCATTGGCTCTGCTGCCCACCTGGGCACTGCTGCCTCATCTTCAGCTACTCTCTACCAGCACCCCCAGGTCTCTTTCTTCCTGGCTGCTCTCAGCCACTCTGTCCCCAGCCTGTAGTGCTGCTTGGGGTTGTTGTGGCCAAAGTGTAGAACCCTGCACTTGGCCTTGTTCAATCTCATCCCATTGGCCTCTGCCCACCCATCCAGCCTGTCCAGGTCCCTCTGCAGGGCTCTCCTACCCTCCAACAGCTCCACACCTGCTCCTAGCTTGGTGTCATCTGCAAACCTACTGATGATGGAACGAGGGAGATTCAGACTGGAGAAGAGGAAGACATTTTTGATACTGAGGGTGGTAAAATCTGTCCCAGGTTACCCAGAGCGCTGGTAGATGTCCCATCCCTGGAACAACTTAAGATCAGGTTGTCTGGGGCTGAGCTCTCTGGCCTAGGCAGAGATGTCCTCACTGACTGCAGGGTTATTAGACTGGGTTACCTTTAAATGTCCCTTTCAACCCAAACCATTCTGTGATTCCAGGACTCCATCTGTTCTCTTACCCAGGTGCACTCCCATTGCCCATCCAGGCACTGCCTCCAACAATCAGCCTGCACCACTGCTCGACACTGGTCCTGCTGCAGCCATCTAGCCCCAGAACAGGGCACCAGCATTGCCACTTCACACTCTGCACTAAGTTTCCATGGCCTCAGCTCTTCTCTGTCTGAACTTTTCCTGACCTGCTGCTGCTTCCCTTTCACTTGCTGTAGCTGTAGCAGCAGTTTTTCTCATTGACCAGCTGTCTGTGGCTAATTTGTGTTACTTTTGTTTATCTTGGTGTGGAACAACCATGGTTTGATTTAGGCAGCAGTAACAAGCAGTTATTCTGGGCAGGACAAGATATTTATCATTAACATGCTGATGAGTAGAGAAACCCAGACCTGCTTCAACAGCAGAGGCTTTGAGAAGCTGGGACCTGGGATGCAGGCATGTGATGGTAAGAGATGGGCAGAAACTGGCAGAGGACACACCACAGCTATGCATAGCACATCCAAGGACAGGTAAAGAAACACAGAGATGAAGAAAAGTAGTTTCTGGTGTAACCTAGAGAAGTGATCTCTGTTTTCTGCATCTCAGATACTCTGAGGAAAGGGACCCCTTATCTTGGGTTAAGGGCCATGATGGTCTGGGGTGATAAAAAGCTCAACACGAGCCTGCAGTGTGAGTGCAGCCCAGACAGCAACCCTGTGCTGGGCTGCAGCAAGAGCAGTGTGGCCAGCAGGGCAAGGGAGGGGATTCTCCCCCTTTACTCTGCTCTCCTCAGACCCCACCTGCAGTCCTGGGTGCAGTTCTGGAGCCCCCAACACAAGAAGGACATGGAAGTGCTGGATCCAGTCCAGAGGAGGCCACCAAGAAGCTGAGAGGGCTGCAGCAGCTCTGCTATGAGGACAGGCTGAGAGAGTTGGGGCTCTGCAGCCTGGAGAAGAGAAGGTTTCCAGGAGACCTTGGAGTGGCCTTCCAGCATCTGAAGGGGACCTACAGAAAGGCCTGTCCAGATCTCTGGGGCTGCTTAGTCTGGAGAAGAGAAGACTGAGAGGGGATTTAATCAATGTTTGTAAATCTCTGAGGGCTGGGGGTCAGGAGGGGGGGACAGGCTCTGCTCACTGCTCCCTGGGATAGGACAAGGAGCAATGGATGGAAGCTGCAGCACAGGAGGTTCCAGCTCAACACAAGGGGGAACGTCTTGACTGTAGGGTTTCTGCGTATGGGAATAGTCTGCCCGGAGAGGTTGTGCAGTCTCCTTCTCTGGAGCCTTTCCAGGCCTGTCTGGATATGTTCCTGTGTGGCCTGAGCTAGATTGTGTGGTCCTGCTCTGGCTGGGAAGTTGGACTTGATGATCTCTTTGGGTCCCTTCCAACCCCTGGCATCCTGTGATCCTCTGATCTCTGTGAGCACAAGAGAAGCATCACAGAGAACTTTGTGTGCACCACGGTGGCATTGGTTCCCAACCTCACATTCAATGTCTTAACAGTCTTCTCTCATGTTAATAAGAGCAATATATTGTAACTGCCCACTACTGCTTACACCTCAGGATGCTATGAGCTGCTCCTGTCATCAGGGTGCTGCAATATACTTTAGTGTTTGACTCATGGACAGCTTCTGCTATGTCTACTCACATTAGTACCTCAGGGCTGCAGCATCCAGCATCATCTGGATGTGCTGTTTGGGGATATGGATTAGGGAGACTCCTGTAGAGTTGGGTTATGAGTTGGACTTGGTGATCCTGAGGGTCTTGTCCAACCTGGATGTTTCTGTGATTCTGTGACCTTTAGGATCACCAAGTTCAACCAATATCCAGCTCGAGCAAGTCTGGTGCTAAACAGTGTCCCTCAGCACCACATCTCTGTGGCTTTTAAACACCTCCAGGGTTGGAGATTTCTCTGCCCACCCAATCCCTTGAATTTTATCCTGACTCAAACCCAAGCACAGCCCCAGCCATGGAGAAGGGACTCAAGCCACCACCTCACAGTCTCCAGGCTCTGAGTTGCAAGCAAAGAACAAGGACCGAGTGCATCTTAGAGCTATGAAGGTTCATGTGTAAGCACTGAGTTATTTCTTAAGTTCAATTATTCCTTAATCATTTCTTTGAGGTTTAATTTGCATAACTAGGCTTCCTCCCCACTTAATCTCCTTTCTAAAAGCACTGGTTGTGTCTAAAGGAGGCCACTGGCTATGGGAGGCACCCAAATCCCCAATTATATCACTCTACACCTAGGTAAATTTGAACTCACTGCAGTCTATAAATGAAGGCTAATCCATATTTTGGTGTTTACTCTGGGCTCCGTGGCACTGATGGCATTTTCTCCTCCTGCCTTTGCTCAGAACCCAGGCCAGCAGAACCCTGCCACTGAAGGCACTTACTGAATTTAAATCACAGGAATGTGTGTGGCTGGAAGAGACCCTCAAAGGTCACAGAATCATAGAATCAACCAGGTTGAAAGAGACCTCCAATATCATCCAGTCCAACCTATCTAACCAGTCCAATCTATCCATCCAGTTCGACCATTCCAAACGTGATCACCCAGTCCAGACCTATCCAATCAACCAGACCATGGCACTAAGTGCCCCAGCCAGCCTTTGCTTCAACACCTCCAGGGAAGGCGACTCCACCACCTCCCTGGGCAGCCCATTCCAATGCCAATCACTCTCTCTGCCAACAACTTCCTCCTAACATCCAGCCTAGACTTCCCTCGGCACAACTTGAGGCTGTGTCCCCTTGT
>WAAF01019785.1:5894-19636 GCA_013400475.1 Tricholaema leucomelas | reverse complement strand
CAGACTGCCCAGGGAGGTTGTGGAGTCTCCCTCTCTGGAGGTATTCAAGAACCATCTGGATGTGTTCCTGTGTGATCTGCTCTAGGTGATCCTGCTCTGTCAGGGGATGTTGGACTAGATGTTTAATAAATGTTTGTCAATATCTGAGGGCTGGGGGTCAGGAGTGGGGGGACAGGCTCTGCTCACTTGCTCCCTGGGACAGGACAAGGAGCAATGGATGGAAGCTGCAGCACAGGAGGTTCCAGCTCAACACAAGGGGAAACTTTTTTACTGTAAGGGTCACAGAGCGCTGGCACAGGCTGCCCAGAGAGGCTGTGGAGTCTTCTTCTCTAGAGACTTTCAAGGCCTGTCTGGATGTGTTGCTGTGTGACCTGAGCTAGATTGTATGGTCCTCCTATGACAGTGGGGTTGGACTTGATGATGTCTTTGGGTCCCCTCCAACCTGATATCCTGTGATCCTGTGATCCTCTCAGCCCGAAGGCTACTACAGGTCATCCACAGAACTGTCTTGGCTTCTCAGGTGCTACCTTCTTAGCATCAATCTGACGTGCTGGACACTATTGATCTGACTCAGCAGCTATCAAGCATTTAAACCTCTTGCCCTTGTAATGCTTAGGGGAAAAAATCATAGCTCATGTTTCCACCTTTTATTTCACTCCTTGTGGTGAATTCTGCTTTTATTGGGAAAGCATATTGCTGAGCCTGCTTTTCTCCTGATGTTATTTTTACACACCACTTTCCATCGTCCTTGCCCCGCTACTGCTCAGTAACATTTCAACTAAGGCTTCAGTGCATGTGATCATAGAATCATAGAACGGTTTAGGTTGGAAGGGACCTCAAAGATCTTACAGTTCCAACCCCCCACCATAGGCAGGGACACCTCCCACTAGAACAGGTCACTCAAGGCCTCAACCAATCTAGCCTTCAACACCTCCAGGCAGGGAGCAGCCACAGCCTCCCTGGGCAACCTGTGCCAGTATCTCACCACCCTCACTGCAAACAACTTCTTCCTAATATCCACTTTCAATCTGCCCTCTGCCAATTTAAACCCATTACTTCTCATCCTGTCATTACAAGACCTTGTCAACAGTCCCTCCCCAGCCCTCCTGTAGCTCCCTTCACATACTGGAAGGCCACTCCCTGGTCTCCTGGAAGCCTTCTCTTCTCCAGGCTGCAGAGACCCAAGTCTCTTGTTCTGTCGTCAGCTGCTGCAACTCTCTGAGCACCTTCATGGCCTCCTCTGGACTGGCTCCAACAGTTTCATGTCCTTCTTGTGTTGGGGGCTCCAGAACTGCACACAGTACTGCAGGTGGGGTCTGAGGAGAGCAGAGTAAAAGGGCAGAATCCCCTCCCTTGCCCTGCTGGCCACACTGCTCTTGCTGCAGCCCAGCACACAGTTACTGTCTGGACTGCACTCACACTGCAGGCTCATGTTGAGCTTTTCATCAACCCAGACCCTCAGATCCTTTTCCTCAGGGCTGCTCTCAGCCATTCACCACCCAGCCTGGCCCTGTGCTTGGGATTGTGCTGACCCAGGTGCGGGACCTTACACTTGGCTTTGGGTGAGATTCTACTCTCTCTTATAAACAAATAAATGCCACAAAAAGATGTTGAGTTTAGAGGTGGGGTACTCCAGGTGGGGTCTCACAAGAGCAGAGTAATGCCAACACAGACTTAAACACCCACTGTCCAAGTGGAAAGTATGGACTGAGTCAGGGTGGAGAAGCAAGAGATCATGGCAGAGATAAGAATTTGAGGTGTGTGGTAGTTTGAGGGGTCTCAGGTTCCCTTAAGAAGATCACAAAGTCCTGTGCCAGGGAACCAACCTGGATGTCCCCAGAAATTGTAACTTGGTTACTCAATCCCATAATCCTGCTGTCGCTTTGTAAGCGGGCAGCAAAGTAAATCTCTCTCTTTTCTCTCCCTGGATCAATAGGCCAACATGAATGGGATGAGTTTCAACAAGGCCAAATGCCAGTTCCTGCACTTGGATCACAACAACCTCAGGCAACACTACAGGCTCGGGGCAGTGTGGCTGGAGAGCTGCTGGCAGAATGGGATCAAAGGGTTGTAATAGAGAGGAGCTGAATATGAGCCAGCAGTGTGCCCAGGTGGCCAAGAAGGCCAACGGCATCCTGGCTTGGATTAAAAAATCTCTGGCCAGCAGGAGCAGGGAGGTGATTGTCCCCTTGGACTCACCTTTGGTGAGGCCACACTTTGAGTGCTGTGTTCACTTTTGGGCACCACAATACAAGAGAGATGTGGAGGTGCTGGAGTGGGTCCAGAGGAGGGTAAGAAAGCTGTGAAAGGCCTGGAGAATAAATCTGATGAGGAGAGACTGAGGGAGCTGGGAATGGTTCGTTTGAGGAAGGCTGAGGAGAGACCTCATTGCTGTCTACAACTACTTGAAGGGACATTGTGGAGAGGCTGCTGCTGGGCTCTTCTCACAGGTAATTGGAGACAGAACAAGGGGAAATGGCCTTAAGCTGAGGCTGGAGAGGTTCAGATTGGACATTAAGAAGAAGTTTTTCACAGAGAGAGTGGTCAGGGACTGGAATGAGCTGCCCAGAGAGGTGGTGGAGTCACCCACCCTGGATGTGTTTAAGGGTGGTTTGGATGTGGTGCTTAGGGATGTGGTTTAGGGTGAATCTTGTGGAGTAGGGTTCTGGGTTGGACTTGGTGACCCAGAGGGGCTTTGCCAACGTGGACTTGGCTGTGATTCCGCGATTCTGCACTTGTGCCTTCTGCAGCAGCAGAAAGGAGCCTCTCGAGTCCCCCTAGAGGGCAAGCGACGCATTGCACCACCAGGATCTCGTTCCAACAGCTCCAATTAATGTTTGGATTTCGCTAGTTTTGCTTAGCTGTTTAAATTGCCTGTTCCCTGTGTAAATGCCCACAACTCTGCCTTCAAACCTTATAAATAAGTTTTCTGGTGAGATTTAATATTAATAACTTCACAGCTTATTAATTAAGGATTTTTTTGCCTGGTTATTAATATGAATATTAATAGTCATAAACTTAATTAATCCATATTTATCACATCAAGAGGAGAGGTGGGCAGAGAACTGAGTGCTCTTGAGCCTGTTAAGGAGCAGATATTTTTCTCTACCAGAAAGGTACCAGTAGGTATTTTTGAGGCCCTTTGTCACAGCCTTTGTCAGTTTATTTCCCCTTTTACCCTGTGCCTGCTTAAGCCCTAAACACTTGGGGAAAAGCTGCTTTATTCTGGATTTGTCCAGTCATCTCATCCTCTCAGAAAGAGGGCACCTTGGTCTTAGCCTCAGATGCAGTCACAAGCAAAAACTTACTCCCAGCTCCAGCAAAGGGTGGAAAAGTAGGGAGCAGGGGATCATACCTGGACAAGCCAGGACACATACTAGGCCTATTTTGGGCTTCCTGCTCTAGCAGGCAATGATGAGGTTGACTCTACAGCAAGAGAATCATTCCTGTGAATGGCCTTGGTCAGCACAATAGCTTGGTATGACATTGCTCCTGGGGCCTGAAAGCAGCACATTTCTTCCTGGGGCATCTCTGAGGAGTAAAATTGCCAGTAATGTGGGCCTGACAAGCACAGGAATAAAATGTGCCACCTCTGGTTAGGAGCGTGGGTGCAGCGTGGTTGGATGTGCACCATGGAACGGGACAAAGCACTTCATTTCCACTCCAGCAACCTTGGAACTAAGAAACAATTCCTTCTACCCAGTGACGAAGGGTGGGGATGCAAAACACTGTAGTGATTTAAGGCAGGCAGCTGACTTGTTAAGGGAGTGTTCATCCAGTCAAGCCTGCCTCAGCTTTGGCCAGCAGGAAGAAGCAGTGACACCATTTCCCAGAAGTTTAGCTGGCAATAGGAGTGATGGCAAACGCTTAGCAAAGTGCCTTTTGTCACATTTTGCTAACAAAGCAGAGGTCAGGTCCCTTCTGCCTGTTGGGATATAAATATCTAAATTAGATCTTTGAAAAATAGAGGGGGGGAAGGGAATCTAGAAGCCTAGGACATGTTTTATAGTAATAGTAGTAGTAGTAGTAGTAGTAGTAAAAGAATAACTTAAAGTAATGCTGGCACCAGGATGCATAATCCACCTACCAGGGCAGTGAGGGCTCTGGAACTGCACCACAAAGGCATCATTTGATAACAGTAACGAAAAAGACAGCAATCTATATCTGAAAATAGCATTATAGCAGACTTGGCTGGGGAACTAAAGGAAGCTGATGCTGAATTGATGAGGAAGACATTTCAAACATTTGAAGACATCTCAACCATTTGAGAGCGATGCTTTCTTTCCTCCTCACTTTTTGTTTCATTCTCTCTTAATTTGGTTGGGGTGGGGTTTTTTTGTTTGTTTGTTTAATAACTCGACCTTTTGCATCAGCTCTTGGCCTTACAATCAAAATAATTAGTCAAGAAAAGTCATAGAATGAAGTGGAATCCTGCCTTGTGTGATGGGCCGAGTGGGACCAGGCAGCTTCCGCTCATTTACCACATGAAGTTCAACGAGGACAAGTGCAGGGAATAACAACAGGCACCAGGACAGACTGGGGACTGCCCTGCTGGAAAGCAACTCTGTGCAGAAAGACTTTGGAGTGCTGGTGGACATCAAGTTCTGCATAGGCCAGTGATGTGCCCTTGTGGTCAAGAGAGCCAATGGCATCCTGAGGGACAGCAAGAAAAGTGCGTCCAGAAGGGTTAGGGAGGTTCTTCTCCCCCTCTACTCTGCCCTGCTGAGACCACATCTGGAATACTGTGTCCAATTTTGGGTCCCCAGTTCAGGAAAGACAGGAACCTGCTAGAGAGAGTGCATCAGAGAGCCATGAGAATGATTTGGTGACTTGAGCATCTCCCTTATGAAGAAAGACCAAGAGCCCTGGGGCTGTTTATTCTGGAGAAGAGAAGGATGAGAGCAGATCTGATCAATGTGTACAAATATCTGAGGGGTGGGGGTGAAGTGCCTGGGGCCAGTCTCTTTTTGCTGGTTAGCAGCAACAAGATAAGGAGCAACAGCTGCAATCTGGAACAGAGAATGTTTCAGCAGGCTGCCCAGACAGGTCTCCTTCTCTGGAGACTTTCAAACCCTGCCTGGATGCATTCCCGTGTGAACTACCCTGGGTGGTGCTGCCTTGGCAGAGGGGTTGGGCTGGATGAGTTCTGGAGGTCCCTTCCAACCTCTAAGGTTCTGTGACTCTGTGGTTCTGTGATTTATCCTGTTCTGCATTCTTTGTTCCACTGCTGCATCTCTTCATGGTGCACACACTCTGAGATGCATACACCACATGGGTCCATGCCTGCAGTGTCTGCTGCAGAGCTGGGGCTGGAAGAGCTACAAGCCTAAATGGGGGGAACTTATCCAACAGAGATGTCCCTTGCAGTCTTTCTCCATTCCATCTCCCGCTGTACATCACTCTCTCTTAAAAGGAGTCTGCGAAAGGAGGTGCAAGCATGTTAGAGGAAATATGTGGGACCTGGAGGGAACAGACATGGATAAGAGAACATAAGAATTGCTCCACTACTGAGGCACATCATTTCTCTTGGTCAGCAAAGCCGTCCCCAGCTGTGGCAGTAGGAAATGAAGCTTGGAGGGAAATCACAAGATTGTGATACTTGTAGTGTGAAACTCATACATACTTGTATGAGTTTATGCAGTTAGTTTATGACACAGTCTAGTGCCACAGCCTCCTGTGTGAGCATGCTTCAGAAATTCCCTGTGCCTCTACATTGAAGCAGTTTCTATCTTTTCTGGTTTCATCCAGTTCCTTTTGCTCCAGTACTGCAGTATAGTTGTTCCACTTTAAGCTTGCCCTCCACTTGACTGGTTTTGCACATGCATGTCTCCTACCCTTCAGATTAGTCACAGGCTAAAAACATTCAGCTTTTGTAGAGTCCTTGAAAGCAGTTTTTACAGCAGTGTGGTAATTTTAGTCACTCTTTTCTTCACATTCTCTGCATCCAGCAGGTCTCTTTCGGTGGAAAGAGGGACAAGACATGTCAAGATGCACAAGCTGAATAAAACTGGTGTCAGTACCAATCCCCAGACGACCTTCCATTAAGCCCTATCAGACAAAAGAGGCAATGTAGAAATAAAGCACAACCTTTCTGGTCCCAAACACAAGAAGGACATGGAACTGTTGGAGCCAGTCCAGAGGAGGCCACAAAGATGCTCAGAAAGCTGCAGCAGCTCTGTTATGAGGACAGGACAAGAGAGTTGGGGCTTTGCAGCCTGGAGAAGAGAAGCCTTCCAGGAGACCAGGGAGTGGCCTTCCAGGGTCTGAAAGGGGGCCGTAAGAAGGCTGGGGAGGGACTATTGACAAGGTCTTGTAATGACAGAATGAGGAGGAATGGGTTTAGACTGGCAGAGGGGAGATTGAAAGTGGATGTTAGGAAGAAGTTGTTTGCAGTGAGAGTGGTGAGACACTGGCACAGGTTGCCCAGGGAGGTTGTGGCTGCTCCCTGCCTGGAGGTGTTCAAGACCAGGTTGGATGAGGCCTTGAGCAACCTGTTCTAGTGGGAGATGTCCCTGCCTATAGCAGGGAGTTGGAACTGGATGATCTTTGAGGTCCTTTCCAACCTAAACCATCCCATGATTCTATTACTCAATGCAGTGTGACATTAGTTTTGAGTGTAGACTTATATCACCTTCTTAGGGGTGCAAGTTCAGCAGTCATCTGACACCTTTGCCCTTTTCAAAGGCATGTTATCTATCTTGGGAAGCAGATCTGTAGGGTCACACCTGAGTTCCCAGCCATCCAGTGAATGCTATCTGTTCATAGGAACTTGTTTACGTCTTACTAATCACATATCCAGACACTTCTCAACTTTTCAGGTTCCTGCTGTTAGTGCAGACTGGCACTTGTAAAGTTTGCCCTCACTCTATCTCCTAGTGCATGCCAAGCAGCCAAGAGTGCAGGTTATCTACCTTTCTGTATGGTTGAGTTCTTTATTTCTCTGTTGATGCTGTCTGAGACACACCAGACACAAGTCAAATCCACCAGGCAGGCCATACTAATCTGAACAAGGTGCTTTTACTCAGCTCAGAGATGGCATATTCCCCTGTGACCTTATCCTTCCTTGTGTCAGCAGCCCAGCTCCACTAGGAAGAGGCACAGCCATTCTTTTCTGCATGGGTTTCTCTTCTGAAACGTTTCCCAGATCCTTACCTCCTGTACCTCTTCACACCAGCACCTACTTCATCCACAGTTCAAGGCTCCGAATTTTCTCTCTGGGTCCTCAGCCTTACGCAACACAGTGAGGCTCTGACACTGTTAACCACAGAGACCACAGCATCTAGTCTTCATTTTCAACACTGAGACAATAAAGTTAACTTCCAAAGACAAGAGTGGAGAATTGCTGAGAGCAGCCCTGAAGAAAAGGACCTGGGGGTCGGGGTTGATGAAAAGCTCAGTATGAACCAGCAGTGTGACCCAGGCAGCAACCCTGTGCTGGGCTGCAGCAAGAGCAGCGTGGCCAGCAGGGCAAGGGAGGGGATTCTGCTCCTTTACTCTGCTCTCCTCAGACCCCACCTGGAGTCCTGTGTGCAGCTCTGGACCCTCAAACACAAGAAAGACATGGAACTGTTTGAGCCAGTCCAGAGCAGGCCATGAAGATGCTTAGAGGGACGCAGCAGCTCTCCTATGAGAGTTGGGGATCTTCAGCTCATTCCACTCCCTGACCACGCTCTCCATGAAAAAATTCTTCCTAGTGTCCAATCTAAACCTCCTCAGTCTTAGCTTGAGGCCATTACCCCCTGTTCTATCTCAAATTACCTGTGACAAGAGCCCAGCACCAACCTCTCCACAACATCCCTTCAGGTAGCTGTAGACAGCAACTTGCTTGTACAGCTGCGATCCAGGTTGTGCCACCTGTAGTAGAACTGATCGTCAGAACTAATTAAAGCTACATCCAGCAGCATGGGGAATTTTGTCCAATGACCTGGTAACAGAGAGTGAAGAGTGAAAGGAATCATAGGTCCCTGGATCCTAACTCTCTGTCCATAATGTCAGGGCATGCAAAGATGTTTTACAGTAAGAGTAATGTAGTTGAAGCCTACTCAGAAGTTGATGTATGTCATTGGAATAGTATTAATGTATGCTCAGGATAAGGGCTCATTAATGCTTGAAACAACAGCCCAGAGTGTGACAGCCAGGGACCAGTTCAGGCTGGGGACTGACCTGTTGGAAGACAGTGAAGGGGAAAAGAAGCTGAGGGTCTTAGTTGATGGGAGGTTGACCATGAGCCATGAGCCCAGGTTGTGTAGCAGTATGCTCCCAACTGACATCTGAACCTGTAACTTCACTGTGCTGGAAGGAGTGCAGAGCAATTGCTATAACCCCACAGTTTTCAGGCGGCCACTGCTGTCAGTTTCTCTGCCACAGGGCACAGTGAGTGCTCTGCCACAGAGGCACAGACTGACTCAGTACTGACTGCAGAGCTACAGGCTGGAAAACCATCAGAGAGAAAGAAGAGATCTACAGCACCTAGGTAAGCAAAGATCAGCTAGGGAAAGGTGTTACTGATGAGAAAGCAAATAAAACACCAGATTGCTTCTAAGCTAAAAATACCTGGGAAAGCATTAACTGTTTTTTTCTGTGCTTGGGGTTGTTTTTTTGTGCTAGCTCTCTCTCTCCTCCCTTCAATAAACTCATGTCTGTTCATTCATAATTTTAAAGGGGAGAAGTTAGGTGACTGAGACCTCAACAGCTCAATCCCCTTTTGTGTTTCGACCTCACATTCTTCATAACGTGACCACTGAAATTTAAAACCAGCCATTGCTGCTGCTGCTGCTGTTGTGAAGTCCTGCTGAAAAGTTCCCATATGCTCTACACATGACTGTCAGATGAAGTAAAGCTACATGGCTTTTTGTGAAAGGAAGTGGAGATAATACTTTTCTTATCCTCAGCTGCTGAAAAGAGCTAATTTCATTTTCCAAACTGCAGTCTGTTTCCTAGGACAAGGAAAAGACCATATCACAGGGGAGATTAGGTTTTTCTCTCTCGTACTTAAACGTCCACAGAGCTTGCACTTAAAGAAAACTTAGCACAAAGTTTGCTCTGAAAGAGGTTTTTTTTTCCCCATTCTCTTGTGACTCCAGGAAGTGAAAGTCAGGCTTGCATTTGGTGGCAGTAATGAGACAGTTTAAAAACTGGCGGTGGCACACAGCAGTTTAAAAACTGGTGGTGGTACACAGCAGTTACCACCTTACATGTCAGTAAAATTCAGGCCAGGAAGATGTGATCTCTGTCAGGAAAAGCATAGGAGGGCATATGATTGTGCTGTGTGCAGTCCTAGAGTCCCCAGCACAAGGAGGACATGAAACTGTTGGAGCCAGTCCAGAGGAGGCCACCAAGATGCTCTGAGGACTGCAGCAGCTCTGCTATGAGGACAAGTGTGCTAGTTTGAAGCTAGCTAGAATGTTTTGGTGAGAAGAACTAGATTACAGGCTGTGAAAGGAGAACAATGGTGATGTCTACCTCCCTCATTGGCTTGGAGAGATGTATAAAAACACAAGTCAAAACATAAAAAACACACTCGGCACTTCTCTCACTTGGGCTGGGCTGCTGCTGGGGAACTGGCTGAGCTGCATCTTACTCTCTAACCCCACCCTCCATTTTGGACTAATCCACTTTGCTTCCTAACCCCCTGGCTGAACCTCCATTCTTCCTTGGGACTGGGGTAAGGTTGAGAGGGGTAGGGGGAAGGTGAAGGGGTGGTTGAAAGCCCCTCCTGGAGACTCAGGTTTCTGGAAGGGGAGTTGTGTTTCTGTATTACCTTTTACCTTGTATATTCCTGTATACACAGCCAGCTCCATATAGCTGTATATGCTGTAAATATCTGCTTGTACATTGTGCCAGCTGTAAATATAAGCTTCATTCATATTTCCAGAGCTGGCTGAGTCTAGTCTGGGTGATTTCCAAAGAGTGGGGGGGCAGGAGACACCCAAACCACCACAACAAGCTACAAGAGTTGGGGCTCTGAAGCCTGGAGAAGAGAAGGCTTCCAGGAGACCTTGGAGTTGCCTTCCAGGATCTGAAGGAAGCCTACAGGAGGGCTGGGGTGGGACTATTGACAAGGTCTTGCAATGAGAGGATGTGGAAGAATGGGTTTGAACTGGAAGAGGGGAGACTGAAACTGGATGTTAGGAAGAAGTTGTTTGCAGTGAGGGTGGTGAGACACTGGCACAGGTTGCCCAGGGAGGTTGTGGATCACAGGATCATAGAATGTGATCAAAGGTGTTCAAGGCCAGGTTGGATGAGGCATTGAGTGGCCTATTCTAGTGGGAGGTGTCCCTGCCTATGGTGGAGGGTTGGAACCGGATGAGCTTTGAAGTCCCTTCCAACCAAAACCATTCCATGATTCTATCCTATGATTGTGTTGAGGACTCCAGAGATGGACACAGCACTCCAGGTGGTGTTAGGAAGTTCTTTGCTGTGAGAGTGGTGAGACACTGGCACAGGTTTCCCAGGGAGGTTGTGGCTGCTCCCTTGTATCAGAAATCAATAATTGGTTATGGATTATGACTATTAATTTCTACGTGAATATTACTTTTTTATTATTAATATTCAAAATTAGATTTTAAAATCCTTGAAGTTCTTTGGATTTTCGGTCGACAGGAAGCAATTGCACAGAATTAAACAGTTTAATCAACCAGAACTTGGAAAATAATAACACAAGAGCAGGAAGAATTCTAACTAATGCCTGTGGAGTCTTGGCATTCACTCTAGCACATACCCACGATGCCTTTGGTCCCTGAGTAAGTCTCTTGTATGAAAGGCGCTTTCAAACTCATGATGGTCCCGGGGTACAACACAAATACTTCAGGCAGAGGAGGAAGGAGATGCTGCTAAGCCCCTAGTGTGAGCTGCATGAAATTTAGGCTTGAGGTGAGGAGAAAGTTCTTCACTGAGAGAGTCATTGGACACTGGAATGGGCTGCCCAGGGAGGTGGTGGAGTCGCCATCCCTGGAGCTGTCCAAGGCAGGATTGGACGTGGCACTTGGTGCCGTGGTCTAGCCTTGAGCTCTGTGGTGAAGGGTTGGACTTGATGATCTATGAGGTCTCTTCCAACCTTGGTAATACTGTGAGACTGTGACCGCCTGTTAACGAGTTGTAAAGGAGGAGAGATTCCGCGCAGACAAAGACATGGTGCAGAAAGGCTGTCACTGAGGGGGATTTTGCCGCCTATGCTGATTGTGGCAGAGGGGAGAAATTAATTGATGAGAGAGGGTATTTTATAAAAATAGATAATTTATTAACTTCAATATTCTGAACTCTCCCCACTCCCAACCACTGAACTTTAATATTAATATCTGTTCTACACGGTTATGAAGACATTATGGGAATATATCAGGCTGTAACTATTATAATAACTAGCATATATATCCAAACTATAAACAGAGAGAGTTTTCCCTGTGGCTTAATGCTGCTTGGGGTCAACATACTACTTGCCCAGCAGGTGAGCTGAAAGCTCTCTCTGCTCTACGGCAGAGAATCATAGAATCGTAGAATGGTTTAGGTTGGAAAGGACCTCAAGGATCATCCAGTTCCAACCTCCTTCCATAGGCAGGGACACCTCCCACTAGAGCAGGTTGCTCAAGGCCTCATCCAGCCTGGCCTGAAATGCCTCCAGGGAGAAAGTGTCCACAACCTCCCTGGGCAACCTGTTCCAGTGTCTTACCACCCTCACTGTAAAGAACTTCCTCCTAACATCCAGTCTAAATCTCTCCTCTTCAAGTTTAAACCCAGAGGCAATAGAAATTACAGAGGCATTAAAGCATCTACTCACAAGTCTGACTAATTATCAATAATCACCCTCTGGGTCTACCTCACAGCCTATACCAGTGTCCAATTCTTCAGGGTCTCTGCCTGTGGACTTTGAGGCTGGAATCCTCCAGCTTCGGGGGAAATGAGTGTCTGACCTTGTGCTGCTGGCTCCGTAGGCAGGACCTCAGGTGCAGAAGAAATACGATGCCGTGCAGTCTGAGCACGGTCTAATGCTGGCTACTCAGGCCGATCGTGTGCAGACAAGTGGGTCTGCTCCTGGCAACTGGTGGCAATGGCGCACACCAGGCAATCATAAGGCAGCGGGCGTGCAGCGGGATGCACGGCTGCACGGGAGTCTGAGCTCCGTATATGCAGGCAGGCTTAAGTGAGCTCTGCAAGTGAGTACGCAGGCAGGCAAGCAAGTGAGCGAGTGAGCTGGCTGTTTACCTGCCTATCTCTGTTTATTAAATGTGGGCCAAGATTAATGGCCCATTGGCCACCAAAATGGCCACTCAGGTTAGCAGTCAGACAAACCTTACCATAATAGGGAAAAGCCACAGGTCTGGACCTTCCAAATATGGGGATCACACAGGCCTTACACTAGGCAGGCACCAGCTGGGCGTGTGGGGGCTTACACAACGTAAAGCCTGGGCAGGCCAGACTTTATGGCACCAGGCCTATTGTGCCCCTTTGTGCTCATTGTGTGTTTACCTCTGGTCATGAGCAGAAACACATGTCCAGGAAGGGCAAGGCATGAATAAGCCTATTTTCAGGCCTACAGGCCCTCCACAACAAAGGCAGCAGGTAGAAAGGCTGCTGTAGAAAGGCAAATGTAGGAAGGCAGCGGTTTCTAACTCATCCCCCTTTATATACCCGATTTTGAAATCAAACTGGCCAACAGGCACTAGCATCATTGCTCTGGCCAATGAATTCAAAGCTTCCTGTCTCCTTTGACTACACAGACATGGTGAGGGCAACACAAGACACCTAACATGAGGTGCTAAGCCGCCTAGCCCTCAAGGCTTTGCTGGGGGGAAACCCTTATGATTTACTCATCTACTCGCTCCCCGACCCCAGCACAACAGAAGGAAGAGAGCCAGGGTTAAACCTGCCTGGGAGGATTTATGCCCTACCAGGACATCCCTGCATGGAGGAGTTCAAGATCAGGTTGGATGAGGTCTTGAGCGACCTGTTCTAGTGGGAGGTGTCCCTGCCTATGGCAAGGGGTTGGAACTGGGTGAGCTTTGAGGTCTCTTCCAACTAAACTACTCTATGATTCTATGACCTGTGACAAGCACACCACTATTACCCTAACCATGCTGCTACTATATCTGCCCCACAAACCACTCTCCTTGCACCAGTTTTCATGAGTGTAGCACATATGGCTGCAGGATTTTGATAACTTGGAGTGTGTCTTTAGCTTTGCCATTTATTTGGCTTCCTTCACAGGAAGCATCTCCAGAGCTGCAGTGGACAATGGCACAGAGGCCTCCTCCTGGCTGGGCTGGCATAATGCCACATATCCTGGGCTGTTTCACTTCTTGCCAGAGGGCATCAGCTGCATCTCTCAGTGACTCAGAAGCAAGAGGTACCTGCCCCTCTGGCAGTGCTCAGTTAAAGGCAACATCAGGAGGCAGAAAATAAATTGACTGCTTCCCCTTTTTCATATATGCCCATGAAAACATGAGACATTTTTCCTACAGAAAACTAAGTGCATTCAGAACATCTTAAAACCAAATTAGTTAAGTCTAGTTTTATATATCTATATATCTATATATATAGATATATAGATATATATACACATATAGTAGCTGATAGAGCAGATAGATGGATGGATGGATAGATACCTGCTATTTGAAGGGAGAAGGTAGCCCTAAACAAGTGGAAATGCTGTACTCCACCCTGGGAAAGCTCTAGGGAAGAAGACATCTTAAAATCAAATTAGATGAGTCTAGTTTAAAGTTATATAGATATAGATATAAATATAGATA
>WAAF01019783.1:1576-25545 GCA_013400475.1 Tricholaema leucomelas | reverse complement strand
TAGTGCAGGCTGCCTTGGTGAGCTGCAGCCCTCTAGCCCTAGTGAGGGCTGCCTTGGTGAGCTGCAGCCCTCCAGCACTAGTGCAGGCTCCCTTGGTGAGCTGCAGCCCTGTAGCCCTAGTGAGGGCTGACTTTATGAGCTGCAGCCTTCCAGCCTTAGTGCAGGCTGCCTTGGTGAGCTGCAGCCCTCCACCCTTAGTGCAGGCTGCCTTTATGACCTGCAGCCCTCTAGCCCTGGTGCAGGCTGCCTTGGTGAGCTGCAGCCCTCTAGCCCTAGTGCAGGCTGCCTTGATGAGCTGCAGCCTTCCAGCCTTACTGCAGGCTGCCCTGGTGATCTGCAGCCCTCCAGCCCTAGTGCAGGCTGCCTTGGTGAGATGCATCCTGTTCTCACCAACGTCTGTGAAGAACTACATGTTACAGGCAGAAACGGTGCTGAGAGTGGGCTCGAAATACCTCTCCATAGACAATTAGCTGTTCTGATTCTTCACTAATAACGAACTGGTGTTTGCAAACCAGTCTGCCCACAGGCTATGCTAAACGCGGTGTCATCAGCTGGCAGCTCAGGGAAACCTGAGAGCGCCTTGGAAGGGGCCGGTCCCTCGCTGCGAGGAGCGCTGCTTGGCTTCATCTGCTGCCTCCAAATCTCAGCATTATTTTAAAACTGTAATTGAATTTCAGCCCTCTGTGTGTGTGTGAAGAAAGGAAAGCCTTCTCCCAAGATTTACTGCCCGTCTGTTCCTGATGGGCTGTTTTGACTCTACAGCACAGCAGAGGCCGTGCAAACCGCGCACTGCTGGAACCCGTTCAAGCTTTTACAGCCCTTCAAATTGGGGCTGGAGCCGGAGAGGAAATACTAAAATCTTGTATATACAACTTCTGTCTGTGAGGAGGAGAGGAATTCCATGAAAATTAAGAACTCAATGATGTATAAATTTATATTCTGTTTAAAGGGTGGGCTGAGTTTTTCTTTTTCTTTTTTTTTCCCTGTTGCAAACACAATTGAACTCTTATGTAAGGCAGCCCAGCATCTTTAAATACCACTGAACCCTGCGAGCTGCTGGTAGAATAGGGACTCAATCTTTTTAAGCTAAGCCATCTCATTAGCATGTGAGCCACGTTTTAGGAAGGTGAGTCAGTTCAGATGTGCTGCTCCTGAGAAGGCTGAGCCAATTTCTTTTAATGGCATGTGCCAGGAGCAATTAAACTGCATTCTGCAACCAGCAGTTCGTCCCTCCCAGCTGCAAACAGACGCCAGGAGGCTACAGTCAACAGACACATCAAGGGCAGCTCCTGCCCAGCAGGGACTAGCAAGCCCCACAGCCAGGAGGGAAGCAGGAGAGTATTCAGGATGCTTTTAGCACCCTCTGATGGTTGCACAGCCTTGCTCTAGAGAGACTTTCAGAACAAAAAAAACCCAGTCAAACACAGTAACTTCATCTTGGGGGTTGCCATCCTGCCCGTGTGATGATCACTGCCTGGTACCCAGCTGGCCCCACTCTGCCCAGACAGTCATGGACACCATGACCTTCCTTCCATGGCATTTCAAAGGGATCTTGCAGCTTCCCTGGCTGTGGTTTTTCTCCGGAAGGAAGATGCTCTAATCAGGACTATTCCCATATTGCTTCCATTATATTTTAATGGCTGTTATGTAGACAGGGGGAAAGGGGAGATGGGGAGCACAAATCAGAGAAAAAGAGAAGCAGGACATCAAGGACATCAAGGTCTGCCTTTGGGGAGGGAGTTGACAAACGTGTGATGGTCAACTCCCTCTAGCACATGCCTGCAGACACTGGAAATCTGAGCACAAGCAGCCCCATCACGAGAAGTGGCAAGCACTACCCTTAAATGCAGTTTTAACAGCCCTTCCTACTAGCAAGGAGCCTGTAAATCTTGGTCTCTTTCCTTTAGGGTTTCTGACCTGGGCTATTTGCCCTCGATCATTCAGATCAGGAGAAAGTAAGCACAGCAATCTGGCAAACTGTTTTCTGCCTAGAAATCCTTGCACACCTCCAGCAGGACATGGCACTCAGCTCTTCCCCAGCCAATGCCATAGAGTCATAGAATGGCTTAGGCTGGAAGAGATTAAGTTTAGAGATTATCTAACCCAACCCCCTGCCATGGGCAGGGACACCTCTCAACTTGCCCTGGTTAGTCAAGGCCACATCCAACCTGGCCTTGAACACCTCCAGGGAGATGATCCACAGCCTCTCTGGACAATCCATTCCAGAGTCTTGCCACCCTCCCAGTGAAGAGTTTCTTCCTCAGATCCAATCTAAACCTGTTCTCCTCCAATTTAAACCCATTTCCCCTTGTCTTTTCTGTAGACTCTCTTGTAAAAAATCCCTCTGAAGTCTTCCTGCAGGATCCTTTCAGGTATTGGAAGGCAGCTCTGAGGTCCTCCTGGAGTCTTCTCTCCAGGCTGAACACTCCCACCTCCCTCAGTCTATCCTCACAGCAGAGCTGCTCCAGCCCTTGGATCATCTTTGTGGCCTCATCTGAACTTGTTCCATCATATCTATGTCCCCCTTACTGTGGGGCCATCAGAGCTGGAGTCAGTATTGGAGGTGGGGTCTTGGCAGAGCAGAGTAAAAGGGCACAATCGTGTCACCTACTTTTCTCCAGCACTGACACTAAACAATCCCATGGGTCACGGCACCACAAAGAGCACACTGAAACAGGCCATAGCATGGTGGCTGCTTGCAGCTCATGCCAGAAGGGTCACATACATTAACATGTGTCCCCAGACCTTGGCTGGCTGCTGAAATGGACCAGACTCTCTCTTTCCCAAAGATATTCAAAAGAGAATCTGGAAAATGGAATTGTTTTATCTCAGTCTGGCTCGCTGGTGCTAATGAGCTAAGCTCACATTTGTGCCATGGAGCTGGAGAAGCAGAGCTCATCTGTCCTACACCTCACTGGTGTCCATACCACAGGGCTTTGGTTCTGTTGTGCTTGTTTCTGTCAGTCTCTGCCCTCCCTCCACATGGCAAAATGTTTCTGGAGTTTGTCCTTCTGCCAAGGAGGAGAAAATCACAGAATCACAGAACACATCTGGTTGGCAGAGCCCTCCAAGCTCATTCAGGCCAACTCTTGGCCCAGCACTGCAGGCTCAGCACTAAATCAGCTCACAGCCTGCTGCAACACTCCCAGGGATGGGGACTGCAGCACTGCCCTGGATAGCCTGTGCCAAGGGCTGAGAACCCTTCCAGTGCAGAACTATTTCCTGAGCTCCAGCCTGAGCCTCCCCTGGGGCAGCCTGGAACCATTTCCTCTACTGCCATGCCTTGGCACCAAGCAGCAGAAGCTGCTCCCTCCTCACTGCAACCCCCCTGCAGGGAGCTGCAGAGAGCAAAAAGCTCTGCCCTCAGCTTCCCCAAGTCTGCAGCCTGCACACCCCCAGCTCCCTCAGCCCCTCCTCACCCCCAGCTGCTCCAGGCCCTTCTCCAGACTCTCTGCCCTGCTCTGGACAGGCTCCAGCCCCTCAATGTCCTTCCTGTAGTGAGGGGCCTAAAGCTGAACGCAGTACTTGAGGTGTGGCCTCCCCAGGGCTGAAAGTTGGTAATCTAACCAAAATTGTCAGCAAGGAAGATGTTTGCTAACCTTATCATGAAAAGGAGAACTGAAGACTTCCCATTTGGCTGAGAACTGGGCATTTGGAGAGACAAATGGAACTGGCTGTCAAAGGAAGAGACAAGGGGAAATCATCATCTCAAAGTACACAGTAAGGAACCTGCCCTGGATTCAGACTCTTGCTGTAGCTGGTCCTTGCTGTGGTATTTTCAGGAGCTGTATGTGAACACCTCACCCTGACTGTCCCAGCAGTTCCTTCACTACAAAGGCACAGTTACTGCCTGAGTGCAGCACATCTCATGTGTCCCCCTGCAGCCACCGTGGCATGCTTGTCATGTTTGTCAGCAAGAGTAGGGTGCACATCACCAGGGTGAGTTGTCCTGATCAGGCATGGCCTCACCTCCATCAATGATGTTTTAAACTTCCCCCAGAAAATGTAATTTATGCTATGGAAATTACTTGACCACACAAAACCCATCAGACCTTAAAATGTACCTCTCAGTGCTTCATGGCAGCTGCAGCTTTCTCCAGGGCTCTGCACTTTCTGTGCAGGAGGCACAGTCAGGCTGCACTGCAAGAACAGCTTGCAGTGTTGCAAGGCGGATGCAAAAGGGATGTTGCATGAAGCTGGGCAACCAGGTGGCACCAAGATGGGTAACCAGGGGTCAGAAACAAACAGAGACAGGAAAAGTAAATCATCTCTGCCCCCTCCGTTGCAATGTTTTCAGTTCCATTTTGACAGACCTGAGGAGAGTTTTGCTTTCATCAAAAGTTTAAGCAAAAGGAAAGTCACTTTCAGGCAGAGATTCATTGCTTCCTTCCTTTTTGCTGAATGATGACAGATCTACAGCTTCTATCACAAAAGCAAAACCAGCAGTGTGACGGGTTTGGCCCAGGCAGTAGAACTAACTAAGCTTTGATTGATTGCTACTTAAATATCCAGACATTATCAGCTGCCTTTACTTCCTGTCAGATGGACAACTGGATTAGCATCTGAATACCATCTTAGAGGATTGATTGATTCTAAATTCTCCTTTAAAATGTGCTATAATATTAGCAGTAAGTTCACCTTTTCTGGTACACAGATTATAAAAACATCCTCACAGAGCCACAGAGTGATTCAGGTTGGAAAAGACCACTGGGATCATCCTTGATTCTGTCGTAACAATGTTTACCCCTAAACCATAGCCCAAGCACCACAACTAAACGACCTCCAGGGTTGGTGAGCACCACCTCCCTGGGCAGCCTGTGCCAGTGCCTGACCACTCTTGCTGGGAAAACATTTCTCCTACTGTCCTGTCCAAACCTGCCCTGCTGCAGCTTGAGGCCATTGCCTCTTGTTCTGTCACTACTTACCTGTGAGTAGAGACGAGCACCAACCTCTCCACAGCCTCCTTTCAGGTAGCTGTAGATAGCCATGAGGCCTCCCCTCAGCTTCCTCTAGCAACTAACCATCCCCAGCTCCTTCAGTCACTCCTCATCAGATACACTCTCAGGCCCTTCACAGCTTCCTTGCCCTCCTCTGCACTGGCTCCAGTACCTCCACATCCCTCTTGTATTGAGGTGCCCAAAACTGACTCAAGGTGTGGCCTCAACAGAGCAGAGTTCAAGGGGACAATTACTTCCCTGCTGCTGCTGGACATAGCATTTCTAATCCCAGCCAGGATGCCAGTGGCTTTCTTGGGCACCTAGGCACACTGCTGGCTCCTGTTCAGTCACTTGTCAGTTAGAATCCCCAGGTCCGTTTCTGCCAGAGGCTTTCCAGCCACACTGCTCCAGGACTGTAGCATTGCTTGGGTTGTTGTGACCCACGTGCAGGACCTCATCAGAGTCCGAAGGACACCCCTCTACTCATATTGCTGCTCCTTGCTGGCTCTGTGAGGAACACCAACTGAGCACACCATCAATGCCTCTGAATAAAAGTGGCCATCTCGTCTTCAGCTCAGGGACCCTTTAGTTATGATCAGTTCATGGTTTTCTTTTTTGAGTTATTCTAATCTAATTCCAGTCATTTTTTGTAATTTAATGGACTCTTCACCCACGAGAGTGGTGCAACACTGGAAGAGGCTGCCCAGAGAGGCTGTGGAGACTCCATGCCTGGAGGTGTCCAAAGGCAGGTTGAATGGGGCCTTCAGCAAACTGGTCTAGTAAGAGGTTATGCTCATGACAGGGGAAATTCCTTCCCCTGCTTATGACAGGGGAAGTTGGAACTAGATGATCTTCAAAGTCTCTTCCAACCTAAACCATTCTATGAACCTATGAATCTCACAGAAGCCCTAAGAATAGGTGAAGCAGGAGAACCCCAGAAATCCCAGCTAAAATGCATCTCTGTTTCCTTCCCACAGGATACTGTCAGCTCTCCTAAACTCTATACCATGAGCAGCTGGGTTGGAGGTGGAAAGGAACAATAAACAACACAGGAAGCGATTGCTGGCACTGCCAGAGAAGCTCATGACACTCCAAAGCAGGGTCCTCTGTGGTGCTCTGGGCTGTGTGCTGACTGCATGTGGTCCCCAGGGGGTTACAGGCCAAAGAGGTGATGAGAAAGCCAAGAGACATGGAATAGCTGCCACAGGGTCACCTAAAACCTCTGTGGCAAAGTCATGATCTCCATCCTTCATATCCTGTCTGGAAGCCTGTGTGAAGGCACCAGAATAAGCCAAAGATGGGCAGTAACCTCTTGTTCCCACAGCTTGTGCCTCTTTTTCCATCCACGTGCTCCATGGTGGCTGGAGAGAGTGGTACAGGCTTCAGTATACTTTGCTAAAAGCCACGGGGGTAGAGAATGACCACACCTCCAGCTGATGGACTTGTGGTAGGGGGACATCTCTGAATGGAAATGCTATGGTTGGGTCTGAGGTTTGCATCACTTAGAATCATAGAATCATAGCATCAGCCAGATTGGAAGAGACCTCCAAGATCATCTAGTCCAACCTAGCACCCAGCCCTATCACCCAGCCCAAATTCTCCAACTTCCCAGTGAAAAAGTACCACAATTGCCTTTGGGGGTCTCGGTAGCAGTGCTTGTGCATGGATCCTGAAGCACTGGCACAGTTCTTCCCTTAACTGTTGGCAATGTTTCAGTCTCCTTCTGGATACTGCACAAGGCAGCGTGACTGCACCACACACACAGTAACAGAACACATCTGGTTGGCAGAGCCCTCCAAGCTCATCCAAGCCAACCCTCAGCTCAGCACTGCAGGCTCAGCACCAAGCCATGTCACTCAGCACCAGCTCCACAGCCTGCTGCAACACCCCCAGGGATGGGGACTGCAACACTGCCCTGGGCAGCCTGTGCCAAAGGCTTAGAACCCTTCCAGTGCAGAACTATTTCCTGGGATCCAGCCTGAGCCTCCCCTGGCACAGCCTGGAACCATTTCCTCTGCTGCTGTCCCTTGCCATCAAGGAGCAGAGGCTGCCCCCTGCTCACTGCAACCTCCCTGCAGGCAGCTGCAGAGAGCAATGAGCTCTGCCCTCAGCCTCCTCTTCCCCAACAGCATGTAACATGGACCCAGTCCCTTGGGCATCATCACATTTGTGTGCTGCCACTTAGGACATGCAGACAGGGACAGCCCAGGTTGCCCTGCAGCTATTTGTTGGCACTGCACCGCCCACTCTGCTTCAACAGCCTGGGGGTGCCACAGGCGCCAGCCACTGTCAGAGAAGCTGTGTCTGCTCCCTAAGCAGTCATCTCCTAAAAAAGCTGCTTTAGGAAGGAGAGCTGAGAGAAGGCATAGTTGCTGCCTATAAATACAGCAGGGGCAAGCACCAGGGAGGCAGCTGAGCTATTGAAGCTAAAAGACAATGTTGGCACAGGAACAAACAGGCATGGAGAGGCCAGGAATAAATTAGGCAAGAAATTAGAAAATACAAACCTCTGAGACGCTCTCATCTGGAGCAGCCTTCCAGTGAAGGCTACAAGACACAAAGCACTACTCTGTGAGATGGATCTGACTGCAGGAATGAAATCTGAGGTGGAGTGGGGCTGGCTGCCTGTCACTGCTGCCTGGGACACACAGCATGCATCCAGGTCATCCTTCCCAGGCTTACATTCCATGTTCTTACGACTGTGTAGGCACCACTATGCATAGTCAAACACATGGGCAGAGCTGTCAATGCTGGATTTGCCCCAAGCTGTCCCAATCTCCCATGGAAGTGTCCATGTTCAGAACGGCATTGAATTAAAAAGCAGTGCACTGTAATTTTTTCTGTGAGTTTGGCCAATTTTGATACCTGTTTTGTGCTGGTGCCCTCCAGGACTCTACTGCAAAGCATGCTGAGGAGGAACCATGGTCCCTGCTCCACTGAACTACTACAGCTCTTCTCCGAGGAGCAGGTGAAACTGGAATCTACCCCCTTGCCAAGGAAGGGCCAGGACCAGACTGCTCATCCTTCGGGAAGCAGTAAGGAAATGGCCTGGCCCCTCCAGAACACCAGATGGAGAAAACAGCAAGCCTTACTTTCCCTGTTGTCAACATACACAAGGTCACACATCCTGCCATCAGTGCTGCCAGCACCACATCATGCCCCAGATTTCTACAGGCAAAGGTGGTACAGAGAGATGCTTCCCTTTGCCCTGGAAGAGGGAGGGAAGTCTATGGGGATGGCTGGCAGACACTCAAGGGTGCTGAGTGATCTGCCAGAAGTGCTCACCAGGCCACTCTCCATCACTGACCAGCAGTCCTGGTCAACTGGCTCCCAGCTGACTGAAGACTGACAAATGTGACACCCATCTACAAGAAGGGCCAGAAGGAGGACCTGGGGAGCTACAGACCTGCCAGTCTGACCTCAGTGCCAGGGAAGGTCATGGAGCAGGCCAGCTTGAGTGCAGGGCAGCCAGGGGATCAGGTCCAGGCAGGATGGATTAATGAAGGGCAGGTCCTGCTGTTATGGAGGGCTCGAAGGCCCGAAAACAGGCTTGCTTATGCCTTGCCCTGCCTGGACATGTTTTTCTGCCCAAACCAGAGGTAAACACATTAAATGGATAAAAGGGGCACAATAGGCCTGGTGCCATAGCGTCTGGCCTGCCCAGGGTCCAGGTTGTACGAGGTGGCTGTAAACATATTTGTGTAAGCCCACACGACCAGCTCATGCCTGCCTAGTGTAAGGCCTGTGTGATTCTCCATATTTGGAAGGGCCAGGCTTGTGATTTTGCCTATTATGGTATTGTTTGGCTGACTGCCATAGCCTGATTGGTCATTCTAGTGTCCAAAGGGCCATTAATCTCAGCCCACATTTGACAAATAGAGCTATACAGGTAACAAACGTGTTCACCTGCCTGCTCACCTGCTCACTCGCTCACGCTCAGGCCCCATGCTTGGACTCCCCACATCACTCAAGCTCACTTACTTGCACAGGCTCACTTGCTCGCTCATTATTAGGCTTTAGGCTCACCAGCTTCTTGCTTATGCCTATTGCTTTGCTGTTATTGCGGAGACAGAACCTCCCATAGTTTCCCAGCCAGCTGTGCACACCTGCACGCCACTGCAGTGAGTTATCAGGGCTAGATCCTGTACTGCCTGCCTTTACCCACAGAGCTCAGTCTCCCATGCAGCCGTGCACCCTACCGCACGCCCGCTGCCTTATCACTGCCTGGTGTGCGCCACTGCCGCCGAGTTACCAGGAGCAGGCCCCACTTGTCTGCACGCGATCGGCCTGCTAGCCAGCGTGAGACCGTGCTCAGACTGCACGGCACCGTGCTCCTTCTGCACCTGAGGGCCTGCTGAGAATCCCTGGACAGAGCGTCCAGGAGAAGCCAGGAGACAAGGGCAGAGACTGCATCCTTCGCCAGGAGAGCAAGGGCAGAGGCTGTCATCTCCCCAGATAGCCGAGAAGATTCTCCTTTCCCCTGAAGCCAGGAGGAATCCGGCCTCAAAGTCCACAGAGAAAGACTCCCCTGAAGTTTGGACACTAGTAATAGGCTCTGATGTAGCCCTGGAGGGTGATAGATAATTAATAAGAATTTGTGAGTAAATGCCTTAATGCCTCTGTAATTTCTATTGCCTCTGCCATAGAGCAGAAAGAGTTTCAGCCCACCCTGCTGGGCAAAGAGTACATAGACCCCATGCGGTATTTGCCATGGGGAAACCTCTCTCTGTTTATAGTTTGAATGTTTGCTAGTTATTATAATAGTTACTGTTCTGAGATATTTCCCATAATGTCTTCCATGGCCATGTAAGATCAAATTCAGTGGTTGGGGGTGGCGAGGGTTCAAAATATTGAAGTTCATAAATACCTATTTTATAGACTATCATCTCACACCAGTTAATTTCTCCCCTTATGCCACAATCGGCGTAGGTGGCAGAATATCCCTCCGCGACACCTGCCTGACCACCCTGATCTCCTTCCGTGGCAAAGTGACCTTCTGAGTGGGTGAAGAACAGGCTGTGGATGCTGTTCACTTCAGTGAAGCTTTGACTCCACATCCCACAGCATCCTGCTGCAGCCCCTGGCTGCTCCTGGCTTGGGTGGGAGGACACCTCCCTGGGTGCAAAGCTGCCTGCTGGCCAGGCCAGAGAGTGGTGGGGATGGAGATAACTGCAGCTGGTGGCAGGCACCAGTGGTGCTCCCCAGGACTCAGCACTGGGCCAGTTCTCTTTGATCTCTTTATCAGAGGTTTGGATGAGGGGACCAAGGGGTCCTCAGTAAGTCTGCAGATGGCACTATGCTAGGTGGCAGTGTTGGTCTGCTGGAGGGCAGGAAGGCTCTGCCGAGAGCCCTGGACAGGCTGGATTGGTGATCTAAGGCCAATGGGATGAGATTCAACAAGGCCAAGTGCCAGTTCCTGCACTTGGGTCACAATAACCCCATGAAGGTTCCAGGCTTAGGGTACGGCAGCTGGGAACTGCCCAGCAGAGAAGGACCTGGGGGTGCTGGGTGACAGCAGCTGAAGATGAGCCAGGGTGTGCCCAGCTGGGCAAGAACAGCACCAGCAGCCTGGCCTGGATCAGCAATGATGTGGCCAGCAGAATCCAGGCAGAGATTGTCCCTCTGGACTCAGCACTGGTGAGGCCACACCTCAAATCCTGGGTTCACTTTAGGGCACTCACTCCAAGAAGGACATTGAAGAACTGAAGCAGGTCCAGAGCAGGGCAACAAGGGTGGGGACGGGTCTGGAGAAGAGGGCTGGGGAGGAGTAGCTGAGGGAGCTGGGGGTGTTCAGTGTGGAGGAGGCTGAAGGCAGACCTCATTGCTCTCTGCAGCTCCCTGAAGGGAGGCTGCAGTGAGGTGGGGGTTGGGCTCTTCTGCCTTTTTTCAGGTTATAAAAGGCAAGAAAACATCCTGAAATTGTGCCAGGGGAGGGTTAGGTTGGACATGAGGAAACATTTCTTTGCTGCAAGAGTAGTCTGCCCAGGGAGGTGATGAAGTCCTCATCTCTGGAGGTGTTCCAGAACTGTGTGGCCATGGTACCTGGGGACATGGTTTGATGGCCATGGTGGTGCTGGGTTGCTAGTTGGACTGGATGATCTCAGAGGACTTTTCCAACCAAACCCTTCTATGGTTCTCTGATTTTCTGCTGATGACAGATGAAGAGGCACAGCCCCCTGAAACACCACTGCTCCACGCTGGGGTCTGACCTTCCCCCTCAGCAGGAGGAGCACACTGGCATCATCAGGGCTTTCAACGGGTTTAAGTGATCCAGCCTACAGAGCCAGAGCACCTCTTAATGTCTTGCCTGCTGTAGGGCTTCCCAAGGAGCTTTGTCACTCCATATGCCTTGGCAAGGAAGTGGAAGAGACAGCTGCAGCTCACTGCTGTGTTCAAGCACACAGAGTGAGGATTTGTGGCAGCTGGAAGGGGAGAGGCCAGCTTTCCCCAGGAGCCTTGATTACATCCCTCTAGCCTCAACACCACCATAAAACTGGAGGGAAGTGGAGCTTCCCAAACCAGATTAATGGATGTCCTTTTGTGTCATCCTCATGCCACAGTAAGGCTCTGGTTTAGCTGCTGGAGCTTGGTCCAAAGCCAGCCACCATGAGAAGAACACACTTGGATAAGGGTGCAGAAGTGGCCCTGTGCTTACCCATGCCTGGTGCAGAGATGTGTGGGAGCTGCGATTCCTCAGATCCCTGAGTTTAAAAGCTCAGTGCTGTAACTCAGAAGTGTTCTGTAATCACCTCTAGGCAAGGCTCTCTCACGTATCCATCTCACTCAGGCTGTACCATCCCAGCCATCCCAAATGAAAGCCAGAAAACCCCACCACAGCCCACATCATCTCCTCACTGTACGCTCCACATCCAGCAGAGAGAGCTCACAAGGGATGTTTTCATCTTATTGTTTTAAAAACCACATTAAGGATGCCAGCTGAGGGCAGGTGGAGGCCTAAGCACTGATCCTGGCACTCACATATAGCTCTTAGCCCCATGCCACCCTTTGGTTCCATCTTGAGAACACTGTCACCCAGCTCAACTCTCACTGCCCATGTTTGTACTTTCAAGATTCAGAGATCCACAGAATGGTTTGGATTGGAAGAGACATCAGAGATCATCCAGCTCCAGGCCCCTGCCATGGTCAGGGATGTAGAGAGATTTTTTACTAACAGGACATGAAAATATAAACATGAGCAACCTGTGCTGGGAAGTGTCCTTGAGTACATCCTGGGACTGAAGATACCAGGCTCTGGGTAGCATCCCCAACATGCAGCTGCAGGGGGTGGAGTGCCAGCTGCATGTGGGCAGAGTTAGCCAGCCCCAGAGGCTGACCCTCAGAATGTTATGGTTAAATCACCTATCCATGCCATGCTTGTAACCCTGGACCAACTGGAGCTATCCACATGTAACCAACCCTGAACTAAGTCAGTTGTGCAGCCTCTTCTAAGAAAGCAGATAAGTCACTGTATCATGGAAATAAAGCAGAGAATGGGCACCTAACCACATTGGTGAACCAAGAGTCATTTTATCCCAGGTGCAATGCCGACACAGGGACACCTCGCAGTAGCCCAGGTTGCTCAAGGCTCCCTTCAGGTACTGGAAGGCTGCTCTAAGGTCTCTGTTCTCCAAGGCATGGATGTTCACACAACCCCCAACAAGCTCTGCTGCTGGCCCACTTGCTTCAAGTATTTTTAGGATCTTTCTGACCTCTGAACATGTGAGCCACTAGACCAGGTTTAAGAGATGTTGGATAGGGCACTGCCAGCAGAAGAAACATTTCATGTATCTCTCCTGATTCCCAAAGAACCACAAAAGGCTCCACCACATCCACAAGTTCTAGAAGAAAACAGTTGAATATAACTCACTTGAACAGTGGAGAGAAGTGCACTGATGCAGCTGTGCAACAGCTCACCTGGAGAGCTGTGCAACTCCTCACCTGCTTCTGCTATGCAACTGCTCACCTGTCTGCCACTGTAGCCTCCTCCTCCCTCCATATTCCTAAAGCTCACTTTCAGTTTCCTGTCGTAACACAGGAACAGCCTCTTTTCACTCAAGAGGGAGCTTCAAGAACATGAGTTGCTTAAATATTCCTTCATGGGAACATCTGCATAAAAGATCCTTGCTGCCATCACCTCCCGCAGAGGATAATGGGCACCAGCTCTGCCTCCAGGAGGACAGGAGGCAGCCCCTTCCTACTTTTTGTCCCACATACAGGAAGGAGCACAGCAGGAGCATGTGCTGCAGCTAAATGTGTTGCTTCTTTGTGATTATGTGTTATCTGGCTGCAACTTCACAAGGGACCTCAGCACGTGCACCTACTGTATCCTGGCTTGGCTCAGAAGCAGGTTGGGCAGTAGGGACAGGAGAGGATCATGCCCCTGTGCTCAGCACTGGGGGGGCCATACCTTGAGTGCTGTATTCAGCTCTGGGCCCCTGACTGCAGGAACGACATTGAGGGGCTGAAGCCTGTCCAGAGCAGGGCAGCGAGGCTGGAGAAGGGCCTGGAGCAGCTGGGGGTGAGGAGGCGCTGACAGAGCTGGGGGTGTGCAGGATGCAGACTTGGGGAGGCTGAGGGCAGAGCTCTTTGCTCTCTGCAGCTCCCTGCAGGGAGGTTGCAGTGAGGAGGGGGCAGCCTCTGCTCCTTGGGGCCAAGGGACAGCAGCAGAGGAATTGGTTCCAGGATGCCCCAGGGAGGCTCAGGCTGGAGCTCAGGAAATAGTTCTGCACTGGAAGGGTTCTCAGCCCTTGGCACAGGCTGTCCGGGGCAGTGCTGCAGTCCCCATCCCTGGGGGTGTTGCAGACTGTGGAGCTGGTGCTGAGGGACATGGTTTGGTGCTGAGCCTGCAGTGCTGAGCTGAGGGTTGGCTTGGATGAGCTTGGAGGGCTCTGCCAACCAATTGTGTTCTGTGTTTCTGTGATTTTTCTCCTCCTTGGCAGCAGGACAAACACTGCTGGCTCATGTTCAGCTCCTCTCTATCAGCACCCCCAGGTCCCTCTCTGCCTGGCTGCTCTCTGTCACTCTGGCCCCAGCCTGTAGTGCTGCTTGGGGTTGTTGTGGCCAAAGTGTAGAACCCTGCACTTGGCCATGTTTGATCTCATCCCATTGGCCTCTGCCCACCTATCCAGCCTGGCCAGGTCCCTCTGCAAGGCTCTCCTACCCTCCAACGGCTCCACACCTGCTGCTAGCTTGGTATCATCTGCAAACTTACTGATGATGGACTCGATCCCCTCACCCAGATCATCAATGCATTTCGTTGCTTTGCTTATCTCTCAGATGCAGTTCAGCTTCAAATGCAGCAACAGGAATTTAGGATGTTTCAGCACTGCTCAAGCAGGTAGGAAGACACAATCTGGAAACCACTGCTGCCTTATAAAAGTGGCCACTTATTCTGAGGACCCAGTAGGCCAGGCTTTGCTTTACACATGAAGCTTGGCACAGCTTTCCTCCCAACTTTGGGCTTAACACCTTTTTTTTTTCTACAAAATCTGCTTTTGAGAGTTCAGTTCTCTTCCTGGTAAGGTCTGTCACATGCTGAGATACCACAATGTAGGTTTCAGCTAGAAAACAATCACCAAGGTCAAAAAGTTTCTACAGACTAATAAACTCCACAGCCCTAAGTGGCTACACCTTTAGGGTTTCTTTTGGGTCAGTCATTGTCTGAAGCAGGAATTCAGACGACCACTGCTCAGTTTCCAGTGGAGACTGTCACTTCAGGAGGTATCTTACCATTTGGGAGTGACTTCAAGGTGGTGGCTCTGCAAAAAGCATCCACTGTTGAGCCAAACCTTGCAGCAGCAGAGATCTGTCTGCCACCCATCAGATGCAGTGCAAGCAGGGAGGGTGGATCTCTCCATGGGCCCCTTCCATAGGACCACAGTACTGCTTGGGTTGGAAGAGACCTCAAAGATCATCAAGCCCAAGCATCGATCCAGCACCACCATGGCCACTAAACCATGCTCCCAAGTGCCATCTCCACTTGTTTTCTTGAACAGCTCCAGGGATGGTGACTCCACCATCTCCCTGGGCGCTCTATTCCAATCCATGCAACCTAACCCTCCCTGGCACAATTTGAGAATGTTTTCTTGCCTTTTATCACCTGATAAAGCAGAAGAGCCTAACCCCTACTTCACTACAGCCTCCCTTCAGGGAGGTCTCCCCTCAGCCTCCTCTTTTCCAGACTGAATAACTCCAGCTCCCTCAGCTCCTCCTCCCCAGCCCTGTTCTCCAGACCCTTTCCCAGATTTTTAATTAATCTCTTCAAACACATTGTGTCAAAATATTCCTAACTGGTTTGGGCTGGAAGGGACCTTTATAGGTCATCTAGTCCAACCCCATGCAGTGAGAGGGACATCTGCAACTAGAGCAGGTTGCTCAGGTCCCTGTCCAACTGGACCTTGATCACACTCTGAAGCAAAGAGCTTTCAGGTCTGAATCTGCAGCACGTATCAGGACATAAAACTGTGGCCTCAACTTCTCCTCAGTTCCTCTGAGCCTCAGCACTACAGGCTATGGGTCCTGCTACACTCTCATTGCTCTATTGCAGAGCACTGCAAGCTGATTTTTTTCACCATTTCCTTCTAAAACCTCCCTCTCTGCCCACTGAAAGGTGGCTGCTTTGCCTCCCATGTTGGGATGCAGGAGGACACCCACACCAGCAGAGCCACCTGTGATCTGGCGGCCACACAGGATGCCAGGACTGCAGTTTTCAGCACAACAGAAATAACATCAATACTATCAACCTATTTCATGACTGTTCCTTCATGCAGAGCTGCTCAGCCAAACTGTTCCAGGCTGCTACTGTACTTGCTGATGGACACTGCCCGTGTGTGCCTGGCATACTGCACATTCCCCTGTAAAGGCTTGCCCCATTCGCTGCTCTGCTCCAAGCTCTCATCTGGCATTCGTCCCACACCTGCTGATGGAAGGTCTCCACAATACCCATTCCCAAGTGTCCTGGTATGGCATAAATCCTGCCAGGCCAGTTTAACCCTTGCTCTCCTTCTCCTGCTGTGGGGTCTGGGAATGAAGTCAAATGAGCAAACAATAAGGGTTTGGCCCCAGCAAAGCCTTGAGGGCTAGAGGGCTTAGTACCACATGTCAGGTGTCTTGTGCTGCCCTCAATGTGCCTGTGGGGTCAAAGGAGGCACAAAGCTTTAAATTCATTGGCCAGAACAATGGTGCTAGTGCCTATTGGCCAGTTTGATTTTCAAAATGAAGTATTTAAAGGGCGTTGATTTAGAAAACCTGCCTCTCTGCATCAGCCTTTCTGCATTTAGCATGGAGCCTTCTTGCCTCTCCTTGTTTGTGGCTTGTTAAAGGTGGCCACTTGCTGCAGCTAACACTAGCGGCTTAGCAGCAACTCCTTCTCCTCTGCCTGGAATATTTTGTGGTTTACCCCAGGATCATTATTGTGAGTTTGAAAGCATCTTTGATACAGGAGACTTACTCAGGGACCAAAAGCATCATGAGCACATCTGCTGGGGTGAATACCAAGACTCCATAAGCATAGTTAGAATTTTTCCTGGTTTTGCATTACTATTTTCTAAGTTCTGATTGTTTAAACTGTTTAATTCTGTGCAATTACTTCCTGTTGACTGAAAATCCAAAGAATCTCAGGGAATTTTCCCACATTTTTTAATATTAATAATAAAAATATTATTCATACAGAAATTAACATCACAACAATTATTAATTTCCAATACACCAAGAAACCTGCTCCACAGGCTTTCCTGGGAGCTCCCTGGCATGCTGCAATGACTTCGCAGATTCACAGACAGCAGTGGGTTGGACGGGACCCTCAAAGGACATCTTGTCCAACCCCTCTGTGGGCAGCAGGGACAGCTCCAACTACAGCAGGCTGCCCAGAGCCACATCCAGTCTGATCATAGGATGAAAGGATATTAGGATCTGGAAGAGACCTCCAGAGATCATCTGGTCCAATCCCCCTGCTATGGCAGGGTCACAGGATCACAAATCACAGAATGTTATGGGTTGGAAGGGACCTCTGGAGATCTTCCAGTCCAACTCCCCTGGCAGAGCAGGACCAGAGAATCCAGCACAGGTTGCACAGGAACACATCCAGACAGAGCAGGAAAGGCTCCAGAGAAGGAGACTCCACAACCCGTCTGGCCAGCCTGTGCTGGGTCTCTGTCACCCTTACAGTTAAGAAGTTCCTCCTCGTGCTGCAGTTTCCATTCCTTGCCTTCCCGGCCCCCAGCCCTCAGATATTTACAGACATTGATCAGATCCCCTCTCAGCCTTCTCATCTCCAGAACACCCCCAAGGCTCTCAGCCTCTCCTCATCGGGCAGTGCTCCAGTCCCTGCAGCATCATTGTAGCCTTCCCTTGGACTGTCTCTGGTAGATCCCTGTCCTGATCTGGAGAGCCCAGAAATGAATGCAGTACTCCATGTGGGGCCTCACCACGGCAGAGTAGAGGGGGAGGAGAATCTCCCTTGATCTGCTGGACACACTCAGTAAACCACAGGATACTATTTGCCTTGGCCACCAGGACTCCCTGCTGTCCCATGGAGAACTTGTCCACAAGGGCTCTCAAGTCCTTCTCCGAAGGGCTGCTCTCTCTTGAATGTCTTCAGGGATGGGGCCTCAACCATATCCTGCGCAGCCTGTTCCAGTGTCTCACCACCCTCACTGTGCAGAACTTCCTCCTGATGTACAGTCTAACTGCCCTGCTCCAGTTCCAAACCATTGCCCTTGTCCTATGGCTACAAGCCCTTCTAAACAGTTCTTCTCCAGTCTACCTCTAGGCTCCCTTCAGGTATTGAAATGGTCTGCCCGGAGCCTTCTCTTCTCCAGTCTGAACAGTCCCAACTCTCCCAGCCTGGCTTTGTAGGATACATGCTCCAGACGTCTGATCATCTTTGTGGGGTCCTCTGGACCAGCTGCAGCAGGCCAATGTCTGTCCTTGGAACTGAAGGAAGTGCTCCCAGAAAAGAGCTGAGGTCCCACAGTACAGGGTCAAGATTCTCTGTTCATGCAGCATCCCATGCAGCAGGCAAGTGCTTCCCATTGGGAAACCATTTCTAACTCCACTCCTGTTCATTAGATCCTCTGCAGTCAGCTAGGGTCAGGTTCACAGGCACAGGAGAAGGAAGAGGGACATGAGAGCTGAGTCCAGCACTGGATCCCCAACCTGAGGCCACACTGGTGCTGTAACTACACTCTCTTGGGGGTTCTAATCACTGACACCTGTGATTTATAACAGTAAGCCCAAACTTTTGCAAGGTTCCTGGGTCATAGCCCAGGAGCAGGATGGCAGTGCACCCTGGGAATTGGGATTCTGGCCCACACCAAGGTCTGCAGGGATGAGTAATGATTATGAGGTGATCGTGGAAGAGAAACAGGTAAAAGCCAGTGAACATGGGGCTTTCTGAAAGTCCAAACATTTCAGATCTGCAGCCAGAGTGCAAAGGACTGGGGAGTGCATTCACACTGTCCAGCTGTACTTCTAATCAGGGTGTCTCACTGCTCTCTTTTCTTTACAGCCTCTGAAAGCAATTCAGATTCTACTGGCTTCAGAGGGAGCCTAGACCAGATGCCTAGGCCAGAAGCTAAATTAGTGAGAGAACTTGCAAAGACTGCTCCTGCACAAACATCCCCTCACACTCTCAACCTGGCACCTGCCAGGCTGGCCTGTGCAAAGCAGCTGGAGAGCAGGAAAGAACACAGAGCCTCCATGGCCAGGCAGCTGCTGAGCCTCTCTGCTGCAATGAGATGGTCATGCTCAAAACTACTGACATGGAGGGGCTGGCTTCTGGATTTTGAGAGTTCTCCACCACAGCTTGATTGAAAATGTTCAGAGAGGAGTGGGTCCATGTCAGCTTTCAAGCCAAGAGGTCCCCTCTGAACTTTCTTTGGGGAACACAGCAGAGAGATCTGAAGCCGCACACTTAACTTCAGTGCAATGATAAGATGCCATAGGAGCACCCTGCCTGCCACGACCTCTGTCCTCCTCTTCCTCACCCTTCTAACTTCAAAACCTGCCCTGAATGCTCTTCTTTCTGAGAGAATTCTCTCACTTTCTCCTCCAGCAGTCATCATCCACCAAAGGCACTAGACACCTGAGAGACACACAGCAGGAACTTTCAGTGCTTCATTCAACATTTAAATCCCTACAGAGCCCACACACCAACTCACTCACCATCCCACACTCAGATGAGCCACTTTGCAAAATCTGGAAGCTGTTCTCTTGGCCCATCAGATAAGGCTGCTGCAGGAGCCAATTTCTCAGCAATACTTCTGGTCTGCAGCTGAAGCAGTTCCTGCAGTAACCTAGCCTGATAAAACTACAGCTAGATTCCTCTCTTTTTGGCTGAAGATCTAATCTGAGATCGAGTATCCCACTGTGCACTCCCCCAGACTTCCAAAATGTTCTTCTCCAAACAGCCTTCTCGTCTCACACTGCCAGGCTTTGCACATCTGGAATCCAGACTCCATTGTCACTGATGCAGGGCTAACCGTGGTTCTCCCCCAGCTCACAACTAAGCAAATGCAGTGGTCCAGCTCTGACCAGCTCCTCTGCCCAGTGGGGCCAGCATGCCACAGCACCAGGTCCAACAGTTAGTCTTGGCTTTGGAAATTCAAGAGCCCTGACTCAAGGTTTCCAGGCCACTGTGTCCTTAGTCACCACCACAGCCTCTGCTCCCACTGCAGGCTGAGAGGCAAATCCAGGAACGTCTAGCAGTGGGCTTCTTATTTCTCCTCAAGGTGGAAAAGCCCCAAGCAACCTGTGGAAATGGACTGCAATTGTAGCCCTGCCGAGGCATGGCTGACCACTGCTTGAGTCCCCACTGCTGAGAAGCCTCTGGAGGCTGCATATTCTGCCCCACATCATTTGGAGTCAGAGAGTGTTTAGGATTAAGCCATAGAGATCAGGCTGTCCCCAGTCCCACAAGCCAGGTTGTTCCCTCTCCTCTGCTTTATGTATTCTTCAGGGTGTCTTCTGCCTGTGTGTCAGCCTGGCCAAAGCCATCACACAGAGCAGCTGTAGACTCTCTTGATGGCACAGGACCACAGGAATAAAATAAAGATCCACATTATGTAACAGCTTTGTCTTAACACAAAAACCTTCCCCTGCTCCACATTCTACTGTGAAAACAGTTTTGAACTTGTCTGCAGCTTCTGGTGACTTTCAGAAGAGTAAACTGGCAAATAAAGCTCTTTCCTTTGCCTCACCAAGATTAATCCCTTTTCTTATGGAGCTTGTCCCCACCCAGACATGAAGCTTACTCAAGCAATGAAAACTCTCCAAATGCAGTTCCTTGTGCTCCTGACTGTGCAGAACACCCTTTGCATCTCCACCTTCTGCTCTGATTCCTCAGGTGTAAAATAGCAATAACATTGCCCACAGGAAAGACTCTAGAGGAACCAGACTGGGCAAGCTTTCAGCAGAAAGCAAGTGAGATGCTGTGATAGGACATAGCCTGCTCTCTAGAGTCCTTTGAGGAAAAGGTCAGGATCAGCTATTGTCAGCTTGGTACTACCAAACAAAAGACAGAAGCGTAGGGAAATCTGAATCTGTCCTACCAAAACTCTCTCCTCTAGCATCACCTAACCTGACCCTTGGTGAATCAGAAACAGTCATTTGTGCTTTATACTGGAATAGCAAAGTCTGCACTGCAGGCTATCAGGGGTGTGTCCTGCGTGTGTATCAGTCCTCTTTATCAAGCACCCAGAGTATCTCAGTGCACCTGATGGTGACCAGATGGGCCTTTGCTTTGGAGAGCTCTTGGCCACCAGAATGACAGCACTGCTACTGGAATAGAAGCCTGCTCAGCACAGACTCAGGAGAGGAAAACCTCATTTACTGAACCTCCAGTACTTGTTTCTCAGTAACTCTTGCAGGTCTCCCATCTAAATGCTAAACAGGCCTGTTGCTGTATGGTTGTGAGACCTCACAAGAACAGCAGGATGCTGAGCAGACTAGAAGACGGTCAATTTATAGAGAGCCCTGCATGGACTTCCACTTTCCCCAGCACATAGCCATGGGATAGTGCAAGAAGCCACCAAGGAAGCAGATATTTGGTAGTCTCATACATAAAGGTCTCCTGCTAAGCTCTGAGTGCTAGAGAACAGCTGAGGCCTGAAAGGACTTCTCAGATCTACTCCAAAGCTTGTTAGCACAATCCCATGTGGCTCTGGCCCACAGTTCCCTCCTCTGGAATTGTTCTGAGTGCCTGAATTCAGCAATACTGTGCAGCAACATCTTCCAGAAAGTGATTGCACTTTCTATGAGAAAATTGTGTTCAGATGTCCCTTGAATGAGGTGTGTGACAAAAAAATGCAGGCAGGCACATAAAGCAGTGGGACATCCTTGCCTTGGAGAGTCCAGCAATAATTAACTCATCTCAGAAGGGAAATCCTTGATGCTGAGGCCAGGTCTTCAGCTTGGATTTTTCCTGAGCTCTGCACTTCTCTTAACCACAGAGCCTGGGAGGCACTGCAATTGATAAATAAGTGAAACCCACAGCTTTTTAGCTCCTTATCCCTTCTTTTCATCTGGAAGGAGGCTATTTCAGCACTGAGCTCCAGGATCTGAAGGCAACAGAGCTGGGGAGTGATCAATGGAAAGTCTGAGGGTGCAAAATACATTCACACAGGGACATCTGGCATCAGTAGAAGCAGGAAATGAGACAGAGAAAAGGTTTGCTCAAGAGTTATCCCAGCAGCTTTTATGGATGAGTGTTGCAGCCAAACCTGGAATCTGCTGGCAGCTTTGAAGAACTTTAATGAGATTCCCCCAAAACGTGTACTGAAGGAGCTTGTTCCATACACTCCACTGGGCCCTTTTGATTTATATCCCTCAAACTTTGTCTGCTAAAAGAAAAACAGCAGCAAGAGATACTTCAAGCAGAGTGGGACTGTCAGCAGGACTGCCTTTGTGAAAAGACTGTGGAGGAGCAGCAGCACAGCAGCAAGAACACCAAAGAGAGCATCTGATTGCAGAACCACAGAATAGCTTTGGTTAGGAGGGACCTCAGAGATTATCTACTCCAACCTCTCTGCCACGGGCAGGGACACCTCTCAGCTAGACCTGGTTGCTGAAGGCCTCATCTCACATGGCCTTAAACACCCAGGGAGGGGGCATGATTCAACATTCAGATGTGTGAACTGCTACCACAAATATATGAAAGCAGCTCCACGGAGAGAGATCTTGGAGTGCTGGTAGGCAGCAAGTTCTGCATGGGGCAGCAATGTGCCCTTGTGGCCAAGAGGGCCAAGAGCAGCCTGCAGTGCATCAGGAAAAGTGTGGCCAGGAGGGCTAGTAAGATTCTCCACCTCTACTCTGCCCTGGTGAGACCACACTTGGAATACTGTGTCCAGTTTTGGGCTCCCCAGTTCAAGAGAGACAGGGACCTGCTGGAGAGAGCCCAGCAGAGAGTCATGAGGATGACTGGGGGACTTGAGCATATCCCCTGTGGAGAGAGACTGAGAAACCTGGGGCTGGTTATTCTGGAAAGGAGAAGGCTGATAGGATATCTGATCAATGAGTACAAATACCTGAGGAGTGGGTGTCAAGTGGCTGGGGCCAAGCTCTTTTGGGTGGTGCACAGCAATAAGCTAACGAGCAGTGGATACAAAGTGGAACAGAGAAGGCTTCACTTTAACATGAGGAGAAACTTTACAGTGAGGGTGACAGACTGGAGCAGGTTGCCCAGAGAGGTCGTGGAGTCTCCTTCTCTGGAGACTTTCAAAACCTGCCAGGATCCATTCCTATGAGAACTACCCTGGGTGATCCTGCCTTGGCAGAGTGGTTGGACAGAGTGATCTCTGGAGGTGCCTTCCAGCCTCTAAAGTTCTGTGATTTGGTGATTCTGTGAATAGTGTGAAACTGTGATACTGCCACCAGCTCGGGTAGTTCTTGGGCTTGGAGTTTTATTTTTGTACAAAAACTTGAAGTATTGGGTGCTGTTGACAAAATAATGCAGTGCTGTAACTGGCAGCTCACTGAAACCTGCTGTGGAGCGAGTGCAGCACACAAGACCACAGAAGGTGAGTGTGGTACTTCCAGCTCAGCCTAATGAGGAGGCTATGTTTGTGTTTCCCAACCCTATCACCATTCCCTGCCAATTGCTAGCAAGGAAGACTTCAAATCCACTGGTTCCTTCTGCTAAGGATGAAGCTCCTACCTGCAAAGACTCCCTGTTGTGATCTCAAGCATCTTCTTTCCAAGGAAAATTCAAAACATGGTGAATCATGCTTCTACATCCCTAAGTTCACTTCCAAAATTGTGCCTGCAAAAGCCAGAGTTAGAAGATCTGTGAGCAGCAGGATTAAGCAAGCCTGGATTCCTAACAAGTACTACAGCCAGAGCTGGCTGGCCAAAACGAGGTGGCTGTGCCCAGGCACGGAGTTTTCCACAATTCATGAACTTGTGATCCCTTTAACAGCTCTCCCCAGCTGGGAAGCTTATTGAAAATAGGCCCCGAGTTACCTAGGGGATCAGCAGGCAGAGCTCACCCTGTGCAATCTTTGTTTCTTCAGTAAGCCTAAAGAGGAAGGAGGAAGTGTTTGTCCTTTGACACACTAGGGTCTTGTTCAAGAACAAAGTGAAAGGATGCAGGAGAGACAGCAGAGGCAAGGCCCTGAATGGCCAGCAGCAGCCATGTCTTGCCGGCGTTGCACCTGGGATAAAATGACTCTTGGTTCACCAATGTGGTTAGGTGCCCATTCTCTGCTTTATTTCCATGATACAGTGACTTATCTGCTTTCTTAGAAGAGGCTGCACAACTAACTTAGTTCAGGGTTGGTTACATGTGGATAGCTCCAGTTGGTCCAGGGTTACAAGCATGGCATGGATAGGTGATTTAACCATAACATTCTGAGGGTCAGCCTCTGGGGCTGGCTAACTCTGCCCACATGCAGCTGGCACTCCACCCCCTGCAGCTGCATGTTGGGGATGCTACCCAGAGCCTGGTATCTTCAGTCCCAGGATGTACTCAAGGACACTTCCCAGCACGGGTTGCTCATGTTTATCTTTTCATGTCCTGTTAGCAAAAATCTCTCTACA
>WAAF01019782.1:394627-439049 GCA_013400475.1 Tricholaema leucomelas | reverse complement strand
GGCGGCGGCGACGGGGGGAGGGAGGGAGGGTGGGGGATGCGCGCGCCCAACGTTCCACCAGCCGCTTCGCGCGCGCCCCAGTGCCGTCGGCTCATGCGCCCCTCCTCTCCCCCCCGCCAGCGAGGGGTTAACCCCGCCCCGGTGACGTCTTACCTGCGCGCACGTGCGCCCCGCGCCGGTTTCGGGGGGCCGTGGGGGTGTCTCTTCCCAGTGGCCGAGCTGCCCACTCCCCGCCCTGCGGATCTATCCCCACCGGAGCCGGGAAAGGGAAAGGTTGTTCTATGCGCGGGTGCTCGGCACGGGGAGAGCCCGGCTGCTCTTCCTCCCCTCTGCCGCCTTCCCTCCTTCTCTGCGGCTGCACAAAGAGCAGCAGTGAAGGCCCGGGTTTGCCTTTAAAGGCAGCGGCTGGAAATTTAAGGTGTCCCTGAGCCATGTCTCTCTGCACCGCGCCTCGCCGCACTCCTTGGATAAATGGTTGTTGCAGTTCTTCACCTTGTTGGTCTCGGCCGGTTGAATTACCGTTAGTTGCTCTTGGGTTTGTTTCGGGTAGGTACCTGGCTCGGTTCTCTCCCCTTTTACTCCTATGCTTTCACCCTATCTGCTCTTTCGGGAGCGAGGGTTAAACGGTAGTTTTAAATATTTATTATACTGGGTTTTATAAGTAAGAAACATTTGAGTTCCCTTTGCTGGGAAATGATGCTGAACGTTCAAATCGCATGCCCGCGTAGACTGCCAGCAGTCACAAGAAACTTGGTCTCTCAAGCAAGGCTGCTTCCGTGGCAAGTCCGTGAAATACACAGTTGCAGGCAGCTTTGTTTAGATCTTCGTGAACAAAGTTACTGTGCTTTCGCACTGTGGATGTATTCCGTTAAATAAAGTCATCTTGTTTGTTTCGGTATTTGTTTTCAAACTAGGGAACATAATTTATTGTGTTTTCACAGTCCTCAGGGCTGCAAATATTCCTGCTAGGCTCTGGCCTCTGAATCATTGCCTGTGTAAGAAGGTAGGGGGTGCTAAGTTTATTGTTGTTACTACTTCGATGAAGGAAAATGTTTCCCTTATGGGGCAGGCTGCTTTTTACAAATTTCTACAGTTAATTAGAATGAAGTATTAAAAAACAATGAAGGAGGGGAAAACCCACATTCCCCCATCCTTGATAAGCTTTTGTCTCCATTGCTGTTGACAGGTTGTTTTTCAGGCACTATCTTTAAATTCTTTTGTCTTTTTGGTTGCAAGTGTTTAATGTCTCGTGTTGGAAGACAACAGCTATGAACCGCATTCATTGCCCATCCAAGACACGTTCTTGAAACTCCAGTTTGGATTACTGCCCGAGCCTGGGCTTCGGAAGATTTGTTTTAATTAAGTGCCACGCCTCCTAGAGAAGGAGGGAAAGCGCTGTGGAGGGGAGTTGGGCTCCACATCAAAAGTTCTCAGGGAGCTTAAACTTCAATTCCTAGGAAGTATAGTCAATAAATTAGTAGGCTTAAACGTTTATGAAACTGATGTACATGTTTCTAAGTGCTTTATAGGGGAAATCAGTTCCACAGCCTGTATATTTACTTCTGTTTAGTGTTGTCAAATTGAGTGAAAGCAGGTCACTTCCTTCAGTTTTGTTGGTTTCAAGTTTAACTTCGCAACAGTGTGACCATCAGTATCAGATTTTGTCAGTAATGCTGCTGAACTCTGTTCTTTCTAGGCAGGATCCTTGCTTTCTAAGAAACTGCCACAGACAGGTTGCTTTTAGTAATTCCTGAAAACTTCTGAGAGAGAGATGCACTGTGTTTTATCATAGCTAGTCCTGTTGCGACAGATCAGTGTCTCTCTTAGGCCTCTTACTAGTGTTGGAGTGTGGTGTCTGTGAGTCAGACTGGAAAAAACAGTCTAAAATTAGATGTGCATTGTTAAGAATTTAATTAAATGAGTTGCATCAGTGTCTTTTTGTACTGTCAGTTTAATGGACAATTCTCTGTATTCTTAGTATGATCAGTTGACTAAAAAAAGGCTTGAAAGGCAAAACCCCTTTCATTTAACTTTCTGAAGTCTGCAAACATGTTAAGAGGTAAACTGGCCTGTTTGTAGGTAAACCAGGCTGTTTAAATAAGGCCTCTCTGTTCTTCTGTTACCTGTGCTAACAGAACACTGGGGCTATGTTTTCCCCAAAGGAGAGCAGGTGTATTATGGAGTTTCAGCTTCTTACATCAGAACTGAAACAAAGCCATTATTTTAATAGCATCTTATTTTTGAGATTAATATGTTAATGGATAAAATTATGGCTTGGCATTGAGCTGAGTACAAACAGATGCTGCCGCCGAGTATGTTGCTGCTGCATCAGGGCCCAGGCTGCCTTTTGGAAATAGGCCTCAGTGCTCTGGGAACTGTTAGTTCTTTCATTACCTTTATAAATGAAGTTGGTAAGTGTGTTAGATTCTTTTTTATAATAAAAAACTTATGCAGCATACCTGGAAAAGAGGTGAAGTCTCTGGTTCACCTGGCATAAGTATCAGAAAGGAAGAAGAGTTGTTCCTTTGTAGTCCTGGAGAAATGAGTTGTGCAAGATGTGCCCACCTTGTCTTAAGTGAACGATGACATTGAGTGCTTTCTCTTTCTTTATAACTTGCTCCATGTGGAAAACTTGTTGTCTTGCAGATCCTAGGAATTTCTAATGTTCCAAATATTTATTTTTTTTTTAATTAGACTGATCAGCAGAGAAATTGATACTGTTGCTCTGGGGTGGGAAAGGCCAGCAGTCCGTGTAGGAGAACCATGTCTGTTCGGGAGTCCTTTAACCCAGAAAGTTATGAACTGGACAAGAGCTTCCGTCTGACCCGATTCACTGAACTGAAAGGCACAGGCTGCAAAGTGCCTCAGGATGTCTTACAGAAACTGCTCGAATCTCTACAGGAAAACCATTTTCAGGAGGATGAACAGTTCCTGGGAGCAGTTATGCCCAGGCTGGGTAAGTAGTTGCTCCTCCAGACAGGCATGCATGGTCCTTCTGTTTGGTCTGCTTAGTGTTATGATCTCGTTGCGGTTTGTTTGATCAGTTTGAAAACTGTATGTTGTATAATGCCTGCACAACATCCAGAAATCTGAAGAATGAATCTCATGGTGTCATTTGTTGGCATCTGGAATACGAGAATATTATTTTAATTATTTAACATCCTGCAGTGCCTTCAACTACAAAGAAAAATCATTCAGGAATGGCCATTATGATAGGCTTGTACTTAGGCCTTAGTCTCATCCTCCCTTTTCCCAGTGGATGTTTTGCCAACTGAAGTTGAATTAATTAATTTCTGGACCTTTTTAATATGCATACATTGCCTTTCAAATTGTATGCAATGAATGCAGTGAATTTTGGGTGATAGACTAAATTCTTCTCTTTCTCCCCTCCATTCCTGGGTCAGAGAAAGTGAGCAAGAGAAAACTTTCTCACTTCAGTTGACTGGGCATAGATTTTTCACAGCTGTCACTTTTCCTTTCAGTCCTTTTGTTCCTTACTGTAACTTTTTTAGCTCATCTGTAGAAGCTACTTGGGAAAGTCTGTCTTTCCATCCTTTCTTTTCAGCTTTACTTTCTCTTTGATATTTGCACAGTGATGCAAGCAGTAAGGAAAATAACCTGCACAAGCCACCTACATGGGGAACAGGGCATGTATTTTGATACCAGCTACTGTACCTAATATTGATATAGATAAATTAATGTAGATAATGTGTTTAATGACACTTAATTCTGTTTGAATATGCAGGGCTGAGTAAATAGACAATCTCTACTTTGCAGTGCAGAATGACTTTTTTCTCCTCAGTTTAGGAATATCAATGTAGCATTTGTTCTGAGGTTATTATCAATTTAGTGCAGAATAACCTTATTTAAAATACTTTTGACATCACTAATTGTCTATTAGGAGGCTAACAGGTTGCAACCCATTATTCTGGTAGAGATTGAATTCAGTGATGGATTAGTAAGGAGTCTGTGTTCTTGCTTAAACAATGGCCATCTTTGTATGAAATATCTAAACAGCAATTGTCTGTGGAGCTGGGGTGGCACTATAATTTAATACTCCCTAATGAAGGACACTTCCAGCTTCTTTTATCCCCAAATTGCTATTTGTATGGGTTTTTTCTAAATAATTGTTCACAATAGCATTTCAATTTGGCAAATTTCTAAAATCAGTAATAGTTTGTTTCAGATTTAATTATCTAGCTGTTGTGTTTTGTGTTTTCCTCTTATAAACCTACAGGCTCCAAACAGTAATGGTACTGCTAATAGATTTTTCTTTTATATATGAAAATTTTAAAAAGTAGACTAATGCCATCAGTATGTAGGTGTGATATTATGTAACAAGAAATCTTGTTAGCAATAGAAAGAGTTCAGGTCTCTTTAAAATGTGCTTTTGTGGTGAGTAACCCTTTAACAAATGTGTCTTCTGACAAATTTTTGGTGTGATTTGCCTCTGATACTTTATACTCAAAATATATAGATAGGTAGGTAGGTAACTTTACAGTCTGGGCATATATGCACTATGCTTTTGAGATGCAATTAAGAGGGAAATTGCTGGTAGCAGGCTCAAGCTCAATACTTTTCAGTTCTGCAGTTTTAAACATCACTGCAGTTTTATACATGAGGATATCTGTGAGTAAGGAGATGCAAGTTTGATATCCTCATAGGCCTTGAAATCGCTATTTGCAGTCATCTCTCTGAGCAGATTCACTTAGTCCTTTTGTGGTGGAGCAGAAACTTAGCCTGAGATGGACAGTTAAGGGCCCCTTGGCCTGTTGGTCAAGCAGCACTTTTGCTGAAGTTGTGGAAAACCACAGAAGTTAAATCGGTCTTGCAGCATTATGGCATGAACAGATCAACTGTGGGCAAAATAGCCACTTTTTTGTAACTGCCTATGTGCTCTTCCTTAGAGACATTTGGCATCGTGCAAAATGGCTTGGTAACTTCTGCAGAGGATGACCCACCCCTGAATTACTGCTCATGAGCTTCTGTTAGTGTCTCTTTTCTTCTAAGGCAAGATTTTCTGCCTCAGTGGGCCAGAGAGACAAGATCCTCTCCAGCTACTGTCTACCTACTGCCTGGCAGACCTTTGGCTCTGTGGCCTCAGTAGGACCTCAGGTGACAGCAGCTTGCCCTGTTCCTTTATGGGATACTGCCAAATAGTGACTTGCAGCTCTTTCTAGGTAGTGCATTTCATTAATGCATGGGGAAAAGTAACTGTCTGGCATTTGCTCCTGAAAATTGGCTGAAGCCTCTTGTCTTGCAAGGTATGCAGAGTAATTGTAGGTAGCTTGCTGGCAGCCCAGGAGGGAGGTGAGCTGCCTACTGTTGCACAAGGGTATGGAGATGAGCACAAGTGAGCTAGCATGGTGAGTTTTCACCTGCCATTTTTGAGCGGGCTCTTGCATTGCAGTGAATGCCAGGTGGCTTTATTGTCATTCCATTTGGAATATCCACCATGGTAGGGAGAAGGCTGTGCTTGATGGGCTTGTTTTCTTGGAAGAGTTTCCCTGTCTAGCAATTAATCTTGCTGACTTTCAGCCTCACAGAAGTGAGGCAAGGTTAACAGTTGCAGAAGCTCCAAGTGGTTGAATTGTCTTTCACTGGGGGTCTAGGCTGTGAATTGTGGTTGTTCTTTGTATGCCTCCTGAAGTGAGGAAATGCCATTTATGAGAGGCTACGTCCTTTTAAAGCTGTCCCTGTTTGTGTTGAGATTGGAGTGGCAGGAAAGCCTATTTGCTTTTGACAATATTAATTGATGTATTTCCTCTTAGTTCTAAATGTACATACATACAGACACGGATGTTCTTAACACATTATTATTACACTGAAAAAATGTGAAATATGGTTTAGTTCTTGCTTTCAGCAATTTACACTTCTGTTCCAGTCAGGAGTTTTCATTCTCTACTTTCCTCTTATGTGTGCTATGTGCCTTTCCTAAGGAAGGAATTTGCCATGTCTGTTTGGGCAGTATTGTGAGTTGTATTTCAGAGATGTGCTTTGTAAGTTCTCTTGTTAAGGGCAAGAGACAATTAGGGACAAAGTTGCTTACCTCACTGATGAATTTCTGTCTTCACAGGAATTGGGATGGACACTTGTGTTATTCCATTAAGACATGGAGGTTTGTCGTTGGTCCAGACAACAGATTATATTTATCCTATTGTGGATGATCCTTATATGATGGTAAGTTGGCTAAACTTAGTTGTTAGCTGTATTGCTGATTTGCTTTGTGCTTCTGACTTCCTCAGCTCATGCCAGCTTCAGCTGTTGCTTCTGAATGTGCAGTGCTAATTGTTTGATTAACTGCATTCAGAGTCTTTCCTAAATACATGTGAAGGCATAGTTTTATCTTGTAATCTTTCCTGTGTCAGTCAGGAATGCTGAAGTGCTGTTTTCTGTTAGTGAATGTTCTGAGAACTGCCACCTTTAATTCAAATTTTCCTCCACCTGTTGTTTTGTGGGATTGGTCTTGAAATGCCCAAAGAGAGGTGTGAGGGGGAAGCTATGAAGCAACAGACAGTAAATTCCACTCACAAGCAGAACCACACTGTAATTGAGGTGCTGAAATAACCAGGTAACATGTTAGAACTGGAAATGCCTAAATGACAGTAGCTGGCACTAGCACCTGGCAACTTTAGAGTGCTTTGCGAACACCACTTTTCCGGTTGTACTACCTCTGCTTGCAGATGGGGAAGTTGAAATGTGTTGTTGGAAGCTGTGTGCACTTTAACTTTGGTTCCTTCTGTGCCCCTGTTTTGTTTAGTCTATCACAGCAGAGATTCCGTTGTGATGGTCTCTTTAGTGATTGGTCAGGATTGATTAGAGCAGAAGGTCATGGGAAAACAAATGGACTTTAAAGAAAAAACTCATTAAAGCTGTAGGGTATTCTGCATTAAGTGGAAGTTAAGAAATGTTAGAATTCATGTTTCCTGTGATTTGAATGTGATTGCTTTAAGGTATGCTTTTCTGCTGTTTATGTGGTCAGATGCTTTATTTGCTATTTTTGGTTCATTGTTTGTTCTCTGAGACGTGTTAGGTGCGCATTTTGGACATGCAGTTTGAGATTGGGACCAAATAGTATATTTTTTTACTTTAGCATGCTTGACTAGCTGCTGTATACGAGAGCAAGCCTGGCTTCTTTGATTTCTGTTCCAGAAGAACTCCCTTTTTGCAAGCCAAGCCAAGATTGCAGGCTGGCCTCAAGAGTATAGAATTGAGCTCTCCTGAGAAACCTGATTCAAGAGGCTTGCTCTAATATGTGGGAACTCATCAGGGACCAGAGGGGAGAAAAAAAAGTGTTGTTGGCAAGCTGTGTTCAAGTTAATCATCTGAGCAAATCTCTTATCTTGTGAGAGGCAGAGTAAGAAGGCCATGCTGAAGGGAGAGGGATGTTTTGTTTGGAGATACAAAGGGTTTGAGATGCTGCAGGAGTGGATAGATGAGCCTCTGCCCATATTAAGTTTATACTGGTGTGGTAGGACTGAAATGTAAATTTGCCCTTAGTCCAGCTTTAATGATTGCATTGCAGTTCCAGTCTATACTGTAATCCACATGTACCAGCAGCTCTAGCTTTGGTGTTTTCTACTTCTGGAGTCCTTCACTTTTCTTTCATGTCAACATTAATTTTAGTGGAGTGGGTTGCCACTTCCTTATCTGTCTACAGATTTGTATTTCTTCCTAAAAGCTTGGAGCAGGGATTATCTCAGTTGCTGTCTTGCTGTTTCCTGCAGTGATGATCCAGCAGAGTTGGAGCTGCTGGATCGTCTACTTGGACCTGTGGGAATTAGAGTACCTAGGGGCAAAACAGATGACCACTTTCTTGTCTGGACCAGTATCAGTGTGAGGACAGTCAAATACAATTTGTAATGGGACAGTTAAGAGCAGAGGAATGGTGAGACTCAGGAATTTTGAGTGTAAAGGAGTGTGCTGTGGAGTTCTTGGTTCAAGACAGGCTGCTGCTGCCATGCTTCTCCAACTGCTGCTTTCCATTTTTAGTGTAGGTGCCCCCTGATCCATGCCTGTTATTACCACTTTGTTCTTGTTATCACTCACATGCAGTCTACACTGCTCCTTGCTCTTCTGCTCTGTCTCCTTACCTAGTCTCTTTCTAGACAGGTGTTCCCTGCTTTAGAGTCTCTTCCTTTCTCTGTGCATGGTGTCTGCTGTCAGCTCCTTATCTGCTCCATCTTTCTATTTGGGGGAAGGGGACACATGAAGAGAAAGCCAAAAGTGCAAATGAACTGCAATCTGGATGACTTGACAGAAGGGATTAGAAAATGGCTGAGGAAGGCAAAAGTGCATGTGGACTCAGCTGAACTTCAGTTTTCTGCGTCAGAAAACAGCTTTCTCTTGCTTTCTCACTGCCTATTTTGAAGTTCTGCAGTTATATGTAAAAACCCTCTTCCTTATTTTTCCCTTTCCCCTTCTCTTTGGCTTTGTTATTGAAAACAGTCCATGTTGTCTGATGTCTCACTTGAATGTACACCTGTAAAATCTGTATCCAGCATACAAATTCTTCGTCTTAAATGGTTTGATACTGGAAAAGTTACAGCCAACTAAAAGTAAGTTCCATAATAATATCAGGCCACTGGTAACGGAACTCGTGTTAGCCTCCGTGTCATGGTGGAGATGCCATTTTGAGGACAGGAGCAGGAAACTGGCTGGTTTGAGAGTGAGTTTTTACCCTCCATTCCAGGGTCTTTTCTGGTGGTCTTCTAAGGAAAACCTTCACTCAGAGGGGTTAGAGATCTGATACTCCATGCTCTGCTCTTATAAATAGTTCTTAGAATTACTGTACATAGATACTTGTGTTTCAGAGGCACTAAGCAAGCAGTTGAGTAGCATGAGTGACCCAGCTAGGCTGATGCTGTTTGTGAATTCTCTTATGTTTAGCAGCGCTTACAAGCTATATGTTGTCCTCTCTGCTGCTTCAGACTTGAGGCTTGGGCTTGCACTCCATGAATTTGTTTCTGTGGTAGTTTTGCCAGTTGGCAGAAGCAGTGTTAGACTGACCTCTGACTATCTGAATAGAGAGCTGTTGTTAGTGTGGGTTTAGAAACTTAATCTGTCATTCCAGAGAGGACATAAACCAGCAGTTTGCTTGGTAAATACTGAAGATAGTGGTGAATGGGTGTATAGACCCCTTCCAGAAAAAGGAAATAGCAGGCTTTGGTGTTCTTAACATCCAGTAAATTAACGGCTATCAAACCATGTAATACACAGGTCACTCTTCCTTTAATGGTATAAGATTTCATAGAATCATAGAATGGTTTAGGATGGAAGGGACCTCAAGGATCATCCAGCTCCAACCCCCTCCCACTAGATTTAAGACACCTCCCACTAGATTTAAGTGATTAAAACATGTTCCAGTTGAAATATAAGGGACACCCATAATGCTACTGGAAGGTCTTGAATGTATGAAGAATTGGATTATATTTAATGGTGATTTGGAGGTATTGTTTCATATTATTAGCAGGTAAGGTAGCTGTCTAAAAAAAAAGTGACTTCTGCAGAAAGCCTTTATATGTGAATAGATAGGAAAGTTTTAGAGGTGGTGGTAATTGTGTTTAGATTCCTTCCTTCAATTTTTTTTTTGTTTTTCCCCTACTCATTTGTCTTTCAGGAGAAGTATCTTTCCATAGTCCAAATACTGTCAAATAAGCATATTGTTATTTTTATCATGTTGGTGCCTGCATAAAAAATGCAGATTTAAAATCCTAAAACCAGATGCTGATTACAGTTCTGCAGCTGCAAACCTAAACCAACATTAATAAAATGTGTGAAGTCTTCCAAATAACACAAGAGAATTTGTCCTGTGTTTTAAAATTGTTTTAAAATTTGGTACAGGGCACATCCTGTATATAAAGTTCTGTATCTTCATCAGGAAACTTGTGTCTCCTTTGAACTTGTCCACATCCCAGAAAGCCCTTACTTGGATCTATTAATTTAGCAAAATTAGCTAAGATCGTGTAATCTAGGTGATTCCTTCTTGGTTATGTCAGCTTCAAGACTTCTTAGGGGAATCTTCAACAGAAGATTAGGTGTCTTGAAAAAAATTTCTATTAGTAGAGATGTTCACACACACAAAAGTCAATTAAAATGTATGTGCTGCAACAAAATTCAGCCTTGTCATTTGACAAAACAACAGAGAGGCCACATCTCTCCCACCATACACGTGGCAGGGGACAAACATTTTCCCTCAATAGCAGTGACAAGGCCAGCTTCTGAGAGCCCTGAGCTCCTTAATTCTCAGCACATGCTGTTTTCTGCAGACATCTTCTTACTGCCTTTCTGACCCAAAAAACACCCCAGTGTGGTTATGTATCCTCTGGGAAGAAGGATACTCCTAAAATCTTGAGTGTAGACATGGCCTCCAGGGTAGTGCAGAAGAACAAACAGGCTGCTCATCAAGGTCCCTGTCCCCCATGCACACTGCTGCAGAAGAGGTGCAGTAGCGTATGCTTTTTGGGTTAGCTTCCTAGCAGTTGTGCATTGCACGCAATGGTTGTCTTCCCCAGTGTGTACAGTTTTGTGCTGGAAGGAAGTTACTAGAAACAGACCTGATTACCTAAACTGACCTTGTTATCAAAGTTTAATTTCACTGAACTTACCTTTTAGCCTCTAAAGTTAAGCATTCATCTTAAATTCAGTTGTGGTATTCTTAAGCAGTCAGTAGTAAGAGAATATGTTGACCAGGACAGCTTGGTCTCCTTGCCTGCAAAAGGAACATATATCACACTTCTAGGTGGATGCTTTGCATGAAATGGATCATACCACATCTCTGGGTGGGTTTCTTAACGCCTGTGGAATAAGTAGCTGTCTCAATGCAAACTTGTGCTGGAAGTTCTGTTCATGGCATGTGTTTGAACATTCCAAACAGTCTTGCAGATTATTTTGTCTGTCTCTTCTTTTTTTCAGGGACGGATAGCTTGTGCCAATGTCCTAAGTGACCTTTATGCCATGGGGGTCACAGAATGCGACAACATGTTGATGCTCCTTGGAATCAGCAATAAAATGACAGATAGGGTAAGATTTTTGGTACTTGCCTTTGAAGGAAGACCAAAGCAGTTAAACATGCTTAGAATGTATTTACCTTCAGTGTATTTTCTCATCAAAATCTGATATGTTTTTATTTTGAATGTCTCAGCTGATAGCATGGATCTTACGTCACACATTCTGAGGTCACTTGCTAAAAGTTCATTTTTCTGTAGCATTGTAAGCTGCTGCTGCTGCTACCTTCATTTGGCTGCTGTTTTAGTACGGAGGAGAGAAGACTGTGAGATCTTACCAATGTGTACAAATATCTGAGGGTGGGTGTCAAGTGGATGGGGCCAGTCTCTTTTCAATGGTCAGCAGCAGTACAACATGGAGCAATGGCTACAAATTGAAACATAGAAGACTTCACCTCAACGTGAGGAGAAACTTCTTTACAGTGAGGGTGACAGAACACTGGAACAGGCTGCCCAGAAAGGTGATGGAATTTCCTTCTCTGGGAACTTTCAAAACATGCCTGGATCTGTTCCTGTGTGAACTACCCTAGGGGATGGGGTCCCTCTTTTGTCAGTTCAAGACAATACTACCTCAAGGCAGCATTTAATTATCAGTTCATGTATCAAATTTGGACAGTTGCTTCTAGTTCATTTATGCAATCTTTGTAACATGTCTGTGAAGCAGAAGAAAATGAAGTGGGTATGTAGTGGGTTGTTTTTTTTTTATGGAAGTTACTAGCATGTTTGCTTTGCACTAGCAGAAAAAATGACGTTTATTCTTAGAAGCTGAAACTTTTCAGGTTAGTGAAGGCCAAATGCAGTTTGATTTAACTTTGTCTTACTGTGCTGCACTGCTGTGGCCATACCTGATTACAGCTGGGGTTGTTGTTCTGAGTTTTCAGAACTCTGATTACTTTTCTGTGACCTTTTGATGGATGTTTCTTCATCATAAGTATGTCTCTTCACCTTTTCTTGTAAAAAAGCTGTGAACCTATAACTCTGTGGGATAACATGCACCTTCAGGAGGCTAACATAAGGCCCTGGACCAGTCTTTAAATGACTAGCACTGCTGTGTATGGAACTCTGACTTCTGTTTTGATCTCTAGGAAAGAGACAAAGTGATGCCTCTAATTATCCAGGGTTTCAAAGATGCAGCAGAAGAGGCAGGAACTTCTGTTACTGGTGGCCAAACAGTGTTAAATCCCTGGATTGTTTTAGGAGGAGTGGCCACGACAGTCTGTCAGCCTAATGAATTTATAATGTAAGTTAAATCACTAAACAATCAAAAGCACTGGTCTGAAGGGATGCAGTAAAAATCCTTTAAATACCATGTTGTGATCTTGTGATCGGTCTCCTGATAAATAGAGCAGTACCTTCTCCTGCTTGCGTTTGTCCTTAGCACTCAACAGATGCTACATCTCTTTTGGACATACTTGCTTTTTCAAACATGATGTCTTTTTAGTTCTTCCCACACCCCAGTATCTTTTGATCTAATTCTCCTTTTGACAAGAGAGTTATTGAAGAATGTTTTGGGACATACATTTCTGTCATATTTATACATGTATTTTAAACATTTCCCAGTTGTGATTCTGTGATTCAGTTACACTGTGACTGTAGAGAACTACATAACTGCTGGCTTTACAGCATTCTGTCCACTTAGAAGTAGCTGATTTTGAATGCCTCACTGTGGCATGTCACACTATACGAATGAACATGTTTATGATCCTGGTGATGGTGATCTTATGTCCCTAAGTAACAAAGGGCAGGATTTTTCCCTGTCCTATCTTACACCTCCAGTAACCTGGAAGTAAAGATGTAACTTTGTGTGTATCTGACTGCAAGCATTGTTGTGTTCCAAGAAAGGATTAGCACTTCTAAATAAGTTTGCAGCATTTTGCTCAATAATATCCCATGTCAATGAGTCCCAAAGAGTAACTCTGCAATTAGTCTTTTTTTTTTTTATAAACTGTGTGACAAGATACATGCGAATGTAACTATCAGCAGTTATTCCTAATAACATGTGTGAATCTCTCTGTGTAATTAATACTTTAATTCTTTCTTTTCAGGCCAGACAATGCAGTGCCAGGAGATGTGCTTGTATTAACTAAACCTTTGGGAACACAAGTGGCAGTAGCTGTCCACCAGTGGCTAGATATTGTGAGTATGCTGCAAAAGATAAAGAAATGGGAAAGAGGGTGTGAGCTACAAAGTGACCTTCCTTATTCCCTAAAAATGACACAGTTCAGCAGTGTAGTAAGTACACTAAGGGCTCAGTTGAGAATGATCTACTGCCTCTCTCTCCTTGGTATGTATCAGCCTTATCTGGATATACATGCAGAACTTCAGAGAGTAAAGCCAGTTTACTATTCTGTGCTTAGGATGTTCATCTTAATTGCATCTAATTCTTCATTAGTTCTTAGCCATTACTGTAATAAAATTTGTTTACTAACAGAACAACAGACTAGCACCTTGGGTAAAATTATGTCCTTCTCTACTGTCAAAGTAATTGGCAAAAAATTATTGATGGCTATTAGGCCAAGATTGCTGTCTGCATTCATGAGCTTTCTGCTTGTCCACATGGAAGTACATCTATGTTTCACATGTATTACCTTGTGCATTCCATAAGAATATTTCTAGCAGCATTATGTATGTAGACATGCTTCCATCTGTTAGGCAAAAATGTGACTACTGAACTGAAAAGTGACTGCAAAATAGGCATCTGCTTATGTTGTCTGGCTCCCAGTACATGTCTTCAGAATTGTAACTGCTCAGTTTACACTTTAAAAAGATACATCTTTTCTACTTTTGGGACTACTGAGCCAATAGACTGGCAGAGGAGTAAGCTGGAATATACTTTGTCTTGGCTGTTGGCTACGTCATTGTCAGATGAATTCTAATTACAAAGCCTATGTTAGCAGAATGTGAGAGCACCAGCTTAAACCTTCATTGGAGTCTGAAGGATGAGAATGAGACCACTGTAGGGTCTGGCCTAGCAAATTTGACCTCTGCAATTTTCCAATTAAATAGAAGAATCAAGGTCTCAGATAATCTTGATAATGAAAATGAAGTGGAACAGCAAGACACCAATTTTATAGTATGTTTTCTGGCCATAATCTTAATTCTTAACATATCTGTTACTGTACTGACAAACAGACTTGCAAATTAAAGGTATTCTGAATTTCCACATATTTCAAGTACTTCTAATTTCCTTGAATGTCAACCAGAAACACTTTCTAGTCTGAAAAACGAGGGCAGCAAGGAAATCAATCCTCCTATTACATGTAAACAGCATATATCTTTGGTTGTGGTAGGAAAGTTTCTGAGTAGCTGTGCTGTCTTTTCTTCAGCTTTGTCTTGTGAAAGAGTAGGGGAAGCAAAATTAGAATTACCCATCACAAATCCTCTCATAAATCAAATTTCAGTAGGGAATTTGACTTTCCATTGAAACACAAGAGAGACAAGGTGCATAGTGCAGCAAATTTATGCAGAGGCAGGAAAAGAAAACTGTAATGTTGAGATATGTGGCTACAAAACAGATTTAAAAAAAACCCAAACAGAATTTTAAAAAAATCCTAAACCATAGAAGCTGAGGTATTTAAACAGAGCAGCAGAAAATGAGCTCTTGGTGACAAGTAATAGGAACATCCAACTGGAGGCAAAATCTGTGCCCCTTTTTGCTTGGTTACTGCCAGCATTGTTGCCACCACACCCTAGCCATGTTGCTGGCAGCAGCTGCCATCGGGCACGAAGTGAAAGACTGCAAAGATTCTGCAGGCACAGGGCCCCAGGGGCCAGGGTCAGGGATGTGCTGGGGTGTTGAAGCTGTTTGCTCTGGTTTTGGCTGTCAGGCTCCTGATGTGGACTGATTAGGCTATTCTGCAGCTGGGAATGGGCATCATGTTGCTTTTTCCTATTTCAGCTGAAAGGCCTGAAAGCGGTTGCTGTGATGTGCCCCTTCAGAAGGGGTTTTCTAGCCCTTTTCCACAGACCCTGCCCATCTGGAAGTCTAAGCTTGCTTTAAAATAATGTTCAGGAATGTTTGTGAACTAGGCCCAGTATCTGCTTGCTGTATTGGAGGGGAATTTGCATCTAATTTGTATCCTACCTGTGCTTGTGACTCATCTAGCCTCAGTCTTGAGTTCTGCTTCCACCTCATTTGTGATTTCCATTTCCATAATCTGACCAGTTTCCATCACATAATCAGCCTCAGAAATACGGTTTTGAAAACTAAGGCAGAATGATTGCTCAGGTTTTTCAGTCATCCTCCCAGTAAGAATAATCACTTTTCTGTCCCCTCTCTAATAGCCTCATTTGTTATTTTTATTCCCTCTCTCTTACTTAATTGGTAGACCCAGTTCAACCAAGTTTCAGAAGCTCTGATCTCACTGCTATACTTCCTTGCTCTTCAACAAATGATTTGTTTTGGCTGACCGGTCTTTCTCCCTCTTGCCATTTCTGGATTCTGTCTTACACCCCTCAAAGTCAGTGCTCATTTGTTAAGGATAAGAGCATCTTTGACAAGAGCCTTTCCCAGTGCAACATCATATACAGTTCTTAGTAGGTTTTGCACTTTTGATTTAGCAAGAGATTTATTCTATGCATTTATTCTGTGGAATGGCTGTAGGCATTGTGGCTTCAAAAAGGATTTTTTTGTTTTCTTTCAGTTCTCTCTAATTTTATTTCCATTGCAAAAAAAAAAAAAAATTAAACCAGTTTGTAGTGTTGCCCAGCTAAATGGTTGCTTTTGTTTCATTCTGGATCTGGAACTACTTCAGCTTTGAATGAAACAATTGCCCTTTATAAAGGTACCATTTCTGAAATTGTTCTGAGACCCTTTTGAGGTGAAAAGCTTTGCTTAGCATGTAATGGAGACAGGAGTCCATACAAGGCACTGGAGAATGGGTGGAAGAACATGCTGGTATTAAACTGTAAAGGAATCTCCTGAAACTGCTTTAGTGATTACATTCTGCATACAGCCCTCAGACCTAGACTTGTCGATATCAGTGGCCTTTCCTGATCAAGGTGTCCAGATGTGAAATTAAGAACTTAAGTAACCAAGAAGCCAGAGACTACAAATACCAGCATCCAGAAACAAAGTTCTTTTCATTTGGCTGTGGAGTTCTTCCTCCTAGGTTAGATTATTCTATTTCACTCTGCTACTGAAAGCAAGATTTGAAGTGCTTGGCGGTTTAAATGAGCTTGGCATAGGTACAACAGAGTAAGGCACACGCTTCCAACTGTTGAACCTTCTCCCCCAGTTTTTAAAGTTCATTTTGGATGAGGGATTGGTAAGGATGTGCTTTAAAACATATAGCTATAAATCTAAAAGAATCATCTTTATTTCATCCATTAGCCAGAAAAGTGGAATAAAATCAAACTAGTGGTAACACAAGAAGATGTAGAACTAGCATACCAGGAAGCAATGATGAATATGGCACGACTGAACAGAACAGGTAAGAAGAGATGCGTGCATTGTGGGGGGCGGAGGGGAGGTTTTCCAGTGGGCTTTTCTAGTTTCGTATTTAACTTCATTTCACTGCTGTGGGGAAATGTGACACAGCTGCTTTATCCCTTCCTTTTGTCCCATCTTTTTGCTGTTCAGTGTTTGTGAAGCAAGCAAATTAAAATCAAACATCCTCTTTTAATTACACAGCAAAATTACAAAAGCTGCTGGAGATGATTATGACTCATGTGAGTGCTGCGAGTAACATCTGAGTGAGGTAGAGGATGTTTTAAAGGGAAATATGTTGGATTTGTTCCTGCTTATTTTCTGTGCCTGGGCAACTCTGAGGCCTTAAATGTAGTAAGGTTTAAAAGAATGAAAATAGCATAAAAAAGGAGAGGGTCCAAATTATTTTTACACTTCCTTTTTTTTTTTTTAAAGTTTTGTGTGCTTTTTCAAGTGTAGCACATGATTTCTTTACTGGTTTGCTTGGTTTTTTTTTCCCTGAGTTTGGTTTTGGGTTTTCTGGAGTTTTTTTTCTCTTTTTAACAGGGGGAATGTTCTGCTTTTACCCTAGAAACTGTAATTCAGGATTTTCCTTCTTTTTTCAAAGTGTCTTTAGAGGATCAGAGAATGAAGTTAGGTTTTTCTTTACTTCTCATCTGAAGAAACAGGGATGATTACGTACCTCTTCACTCATGTATTCAGTTTGCATTTGTTATGTCACCCCACCAGTTTTTCATTCTTTCATAAAACCTTCTGGGAAAAATAAATGACTTTGACTGTCTTATGAAAAAGAACTTAGGTCCTGCTCATGCAATCGGAAACTCCAAAGAAGGACAAAGCATTCTTGGTTTTATTTTTCTCCACTTGATCTTGTCAGGCAACTTTAACAAAACTTAAATATTATTAACTGGAACTGTTGTCCTGCTTGCAGAGGGGCTCTTCTCCCATTCAGAGCTCTTTAGTTGCAAATGCCCAAGAATTTAATGAATGTGCTGCTGTGGAGGCTGGGGCCCTCCTCCACAACCTGCAGGCTTCCATCTTGAGCTCATAAACTGCAGGTGTCCAGAACTTAAGTTCTGGTGTTTTACAGAGTGGGCAGAGAAGAGATGTGAGAAGACTTACCCAGGATGAGTCTAGTCCTTTCCCTTAAGGAAGCAAAGCTGAGCTCAGAATGTCTCTGGCCCTCACTTTCAGGAAGTTTGAATCTGGAGCAAACCCCTGTTTATTTAGACCACTCATAAATGAGTGGCACACATCTAATAGATCATGCTCATGCTGCTGGATTTTCATCATGATTTAATACCTTAAATATAAATTGCACTGTTTTAGCAGTTACGTGCAATATTGGTGAGGTCCAGTTCCCTTCAAGCATGGGTGGGTTTTGTTGTTGATTTTTTTGTTTGTTTTTTTTTAAAGTAATTAAAACAGTGATCCAACCTGATTCAAATTAGAAGTATGCAGCTTCATTCAGACTGCACAATACTGTTGAAGCATTGCTTTTCCTGCTCTTTTTTTTTTTTCCTGAATTGGTTGTTTATTTTTTGTTTTTCCCACCTCTCTTGTAGCTGCTGGACTGATGCACACTTTCAATGCACATGCAGCTACAGACATCACGGGATTTGGAATCCTGGGGCATGCACAAAACCTCGCCAAGCAGCAGCGAAATGAGGTGTCCTTTGTTATTCATAACCTTCCTGTTCTTGCCAAGATGGCTGCTGTCAGTAAGGCTTGTGGCAATATGTTTGGCCTCATGCATGGGACTTGTCCAGAGACTTCAGGTAGGTGACGGTTGTACCACTTTCTTCCTTACCTGCACCTCCATGTTAGAATTTCATAAGATTTCAATGTACAACTCATGTACTTTGCATTTAGAATCACTGTTGGTTTGGCGTACAGCCAAGCTAATGAGTGTTAGCTACACAACTGTTCACAATTAACTTCCTCAGCTTAAGTTCCAAACCACCATCCTATTGTGAGTGCCTTCTAATTCCTCTTGAAACACTATAATAGAAACCCTTGCTGTGAAGTTAGCGATGATTCTGAATTCTTTTGAAATCTGTTCTGTGGTGAATGGAGATAAATGCAGTTGGCAGCTGGTCACAACTGGTGCTCCCCAGGGCTCAGTGTTGGAGCCTGTCCTCTTTGATATCTTTATCAATGGTCTGGATGTGCGGGTCAGATGCACCCTCGGTGAGTTCACAGACAACACCAGATTGGGTGGGAGTGTTGATCTGCTTCAGGGTAAGAAGGCTCTACAGAGAGATCTGGACAGGGTGGATTGATGGGCCAATGGCAGTGATAACAAGATTCAATGAGGCCAAATGCCAGACTTCTCACTTGAGTCGCAACAGCCACGTGAATGTTTCAGGCTTGGGGGAAGAATGGCAGGAAAGCTGCCCAGTGGAAAAGTACCCAGGGATGCTGGTTGAACATAAGCCAACAGTGTGCCCAGGTGGCAACAAGGCCAACAGCATCCTAGCTTGTGTCAGAAATAGCATGCCCAGCAGGAGTAGGGAAGTGATTGTTTTCCTGTACTTGGCACTGTTTATGCTGCACCTGGAATTGTGTCCAGTTTTGCCCCTCACTGTAAGAAAGACTTTGAGGTGCTGGAGTGTGTCCAAAGAAGGACAACAAAGCTGGTGAAGGGTCTAGAGAACAAGTCTACTGAGGAGTGGCTGAGGAAACTGAGGTTTTTTTGTTTTGTTTTTTTTTGGCTTGGAAAAGATGTGGCTGAGGGGAGACCTCACTCTACAACTAATCAAAAGGAGATTTTAGCCAACTCTGACTCAGTCTCTTCTCCCATGTAACAAGTGAAAGGACAAGAGAAAATGGCCTGAAGTAGTTGCACCAGAGGATGTGCAACTTCACTGAAACAGTTGTTAAGTACTGGAACAGGCTGCCCATGAACTGGCTGAGTTTGGGGAGTATTTAAAAAATGTGTGGATGAGGTGCTTAGGGACATGGGTTAGTGGTGACTTGGTAGTGCTGGGTTAAGGGTTGAATGTTTCCAACCAAAATGATTGTGAGATTCTGTTTTTCTCTTAGCTGTTAGCTTCAGAACAGCCAATATCTGAAAATCCCAGCACAGCTGACAAAGTTTTCTATAAGATGGTATCTGCAGTACATCTGCCAGTCAAATGAGTGATGGTTTGCTATTCATCATGAATATGTGTGAAGTTTAGTGCTAAATGTCCACAGCATACAGACATGCAAGAATATTTTTCTTCTTTACGTAGACGAAATCTGACTTACAGGGATTGTGACTAGCAGCACAAAAAAAAGAATTTGTTCTCTGACCCATTTATTATTTGAGATCTCTTAATAAAACTGTCACTTAAAGTGGCAGTGAATACAACTTGAAAGTTGCCTTAAAAATAAGTGTAGTGAGTTTGCTTATTAGCATGATCACTGCCTTCTGCTGGAAGTTTCAGTATCTACTTTTTCTCCTTCAGTCTTCTGTCTTCTCTTTTGCTTTTCTTTTTGTTTGGGAAGCAAAGAAGATGTAGCAACAAATCTTTCTTTTCTGTTATCTTATTTCTCCACCCTCTTCCTGCTCGCCAAACATTATTCAAGTTCTCTGCAGCTCACAACAGAGGGGGCCCCTTGAAGTAAAACAGTCCAAAGCTCTGGAAAGAAGCACCACAGCAAGAGCCATAAACTTTTCCCTAGTGAATACACAACTTATCATGATCTGCAGAATTGTTTCTTAGCCATCTGTGTTTAAAGAGACGCTCTGTCCTGCAGAGACTGAATGGCTCAGATGATGTGTAATAGAATATGGGATGTGAACCCTTTTGAGAGTTTCAATCCAGCATCAGCAGAAACCAGAAATATCTGGTGGCAGCATGGCAAGCTGTGTCAGTAAGGCTGAGAGCAGCAGGCAGGTTCTTACTACCCAGGAGTCCACGTAATCAGAGTGCTAGTATCATTGGTTATCAGTGTCAGAGAGTTTGAAGAATAGCAAGGACATGGATCTGCACCCGCAAGATGCTGTTGCAGGTGAGTGGCTGTGGCAGAGGCTTGTATAGCAGTCAGCATGGGCATGGTTTAGTTGCAAACCCAGTGTTTAAATCTTCAGAGCTGCCCCTCCTGCATCCTGACGATATCCACTCTGGTTTTACACTGAAGGGATGTAAAGCATTATGGTTGTATGTACTGCTGTAAGAGTACTTAAGTGTCGGGTGCTGCACTTTGGCCACAACAACCCCATGCAGAGCTACAGGCTGGGGTCGGAGTGGCTGGAGAGCAGCCAAACAGAAAGGGATCTTGGGGTGCTGATCGATACCTGCCTGAACATGAGCCAGCAGTGTGCTCAGGTGGCCAAGAGAGCCAATGGCATCCTGGCCTGCCACACCAGGAATGGTGTGGCCAGCAGGAGCAGGGAGGTCATTCTGCCCCTGTACTCTGCACTGGTTAGACCGCACCTTGAGTACTGTGTCTAGTTCTGGGCCCCTCAGTTTGAGAGGGATGTTGAACGTGTCCAGAGAAGGGCAACGAGGCTGGTGAGAGGCATTGAGCATAAGCCCTACGAGGAGAGGCTGAGGGAGCTGGGATTGTTTAGCTTGGAGAAGAGGAGGCTCAGGGGAGACCTTACTGCTGTCTACAACGACCTGAGGGGTGGTTGTAGCCAGGAGGAGGTTGCTCTCTTCTCTCAGGCAGCCAGCACCAGAACAAGAGGACACAGCCTCAGGCTGCGCCAGGGTAAACTTAGGCTTGAGGTGAGGAGAAAGTTCTTCACTAGGAGAGTCATTGGCTACTGGAACGGGCTGCCCGGGGAGGTGGTGGAGTCGCCGTCCCTGGAGCTGTTCAAGGCAGGATTGGACGTGGCACTTGGTGCCATGGTCTAGCCTTGAGCTCTGTGGTAACGGGTTGGACTTGATGATCTATGAGGTCTCTTCCAACCTTGGTGTTACTGTGATACTTGCAAAGGGAATACAGTTAACTTCTTTTTGGGACTGAGAGCAAGAGGTGTCTTTGAACATAGAGTGGTTTATGTTTCAATGTAGATGATAGTTATTTGTGAACTTTGGGTGCCTCAGAACACACATATTTGATTTCAACACAGCATTGCATTTCTTGCATTAGAAGTGGCTGTAGAGATTTGTTACAGAGTAGTGTCTGCCAAATAAGAGAAAGCTGTGTAACTGCAGTCCCACAGGCTTCAGGCTTATGCTGGGGAGCCTGGCACACTGCAGCAGCATGCATTAGCTTGGGCATGGTATGCCAAGGTGGCTTGTTAGCCTTCAGACCAGGGCTGTTGGCACATGTGGTGTCCTGGCCAAGCATCTGCTTTGCTGCACCTCTATAACCAGTGTGAGGATGCCTTTTGGGGGTTGGTCATACCATAATACAGATACATGTTCTTTGTCTTAAACATCCAGAAGCGTTCTGTCTGTAGCTTCTTTTGTGAACAGATGTCTTTCAGCAGTGGGCAGGCAATGAGAAATTTACTGGAAAAGAATTTGAATCGATTTTAAGACTGCTGGGTTTTTTCCAGTGTGCATTTTCTGGGCACCTGTTGACAAAAGCTATTGTTGGAAAGATCTAGTATGTCATCTGTTCCATTCTCAGGCACTCTTGCTTATGGTGTATTTTCTTAAGTGTATTTTCTTAAAATTACAATTTTACATGATTTTGTGCTCTCTTTTAGGTAACCATGATAAGGTTAAAGTTGCAATCAGGCAGTCAGTTTCTAAATACTTAATTTGGTTTATTAACCTGGCTGTTTTCAGAAATGAGTTACTGAATTCCTCTGCCAGTCATCTTCTAATAAACCATGGACTGGTGTCAGCCAACTTTGCCAGTGTAGTAAAGGTATCTCAACAACATGGTATTTGTGCAGATTTTGTGGAAATAGGCAGATGGGCAGAAATGAAGGGCTGTGTTAGTGTCTGACAAGAGGCAAGGCTAATGATCTCATCCCTTTGTTAGTTATTGTCAGAGAAACCATTAACAGGAGCAAGGACACTTGGTTTTGATTCGTGATTTGTATCTCTGTTCTTAATTGCAAAGCTTTTTCTAATCTCATTTTGAAGTTTTCTGTCCAGTTCCCTCCTTGCAGCAGAACAGTTAAAACCAGCAGTGTTCAAAACCTCCTACAAAAAAGCTCTCAGATTTTCAGAAAGGGAAGTCAGGGTAGACATCAAATACTTCTGTCCTTTCAACCCCCAAAAGAAGAGGACAGAACATTCTCAAACCACGATGATGGCTTGCTCAAGCAATCTGCAGCCCATCTTCTTCAGCCACTGATGAAGACAAAGCAGATCTTAAACTTGATGCACAATGAAATGCTGTTTGCCTCAGTGTAGAGTGCTACTGCCCCTTCATCTGACACAGGCACATTGCAGCACCTTAAAACTCTTGTTGGCCATGTCCTGCTACAAGTGGAAACTTGCAGTTGTCTTTTGGATAAACACCAGAGCAGCTGGAAGAGACAGTAACATAAAACAGAGTAGAATACATAGTGGAAAACCTTGAGTACTTACCCAAAGGGTTAAAGAGATGGGTCAGTCTACCAGAGAAATTATTACAGTTCCTGCAGACGGGAATCCTACTACTGGTCAACAATAGCTTAGAGCCTCTATTAAGGGTTATTGATCAAACTGTGAGATGTAGTCAGCAGGCAGGAAGTGATTCTTAATTGTAAACTGGGATTTTGTACATTTTTCTCATCTTGTGAAAGAATGTTAACAGGACATGGATATGAGTATATAGATATAAGTGATACCAAAATGCAGAGTGCGTGTATGGAAAAGATAATTGAAAGATTATTCTTGTGCCTTTTTTTTGTTTCCCTCTTCACTATACTTCTACTCCTCCTTTCTGGACAGCACATTCCATGTGCTGCCATTCATAAACCTCTTCCCTGATGTCCTTGCACCATTTACATAAGTTTCTCTTCAATTTTAGTTAGCCTTCCATGGGAGTGGCATGTAATTCCTTTGCAATTGATTTGTCTGATACATTTGGAGAAGTTGAAGTGTTGTCATTCAAACTTCCAGGATTTTTTCTTGTTTCCAAACATCCAGGTACTTCCTTCAAAAACATCTGAGAGGAATAGGTGTTTTTCTGTGTGGCACACTTGTTTGCTTCATATAGAGCCTAAAAATAACTTTTGTGCTTCCGCGTTCATGTGGTTCAGTAGCTGCTACTTCCTCGTGGCCTTAAATTAAAGGTGTCATTTCTCAAGCACTGAAAGGACTGTTTGCTTGGAAAACACAACATAAAGGTGTCAGAGGTGCTAAGAAGTTATCCAAGGGCTATGGAGGAGGAAGTGGCACTGAGTCCAAGGTAGCTGGCTTAGCAGGTGGCCTTTCACCCCTAGCCTTGGCTCAGAGCCAGTGCCACAACTTAGGCTGCCGACTGATGCCCTTTGCCCAGACAGAAGACTTTGGGTCAACTAAGTCTCTAAGAGTAAGCATGTGACCAAATTCCTGTTTGCATGAGTATAGTCTCTTGCCTGTGTTCTCCAAACATTTTCCAGTGGGATATGATAGTTTAACATCCCTTAGAAGGGATGCTGTGTGTCAGAGAGCAGCGTGATGTCCAAGTGTGAGCTGTGCAAACTGCACACAAGTTTCTGCAGATGAGTTTGCTGCTGTGTGTTGCAGTGCTTCACACATCGGTAACAGAGCTTAAATGTGAAAAAGGCAAGAGATATAGAAAAGCTGAATATCCAATAATAAGGAATATATAATGGTTTAGTCAGAGCCTCCTGAAAATTTGTGCCAAAGCTGACAGTGGAATTAATTTTTGAAAATTCACTTGCCAGTCCACCTTAGAGATTCTTGGAATGGAAGTGTTCTTAGGTTTAAAAACTGAAAGGTAAGCTTGCAGACTGGTTATTGTGCTGCTTCTGAAAAGAATTCTTCAGGAAATAAAATATTTTTCAGTTGTCTCTGGGAAAAGAAATCTTATCGGAAAGGTTAGAAAATTCTCAAAGAGGTCAAAAGGGTCTGTCACAAGCCTCTGTTCTGACCAAGCCTCTGTTCAGTTTTCTGTCTCTTGCCTTCTCTGGTAATAGTCCCACTCTGAATGATTTCATGGTTTTCAGTGGGATTACTTGCAGAACCAACTGTTACCAATATGTGGTTATAGGGCTATAGGTATCTGAATATGACCTTTATCCAAAATGTTTCTCTGTAGAGGCACTTTGCAGTCCTCTGTTGGAAGTTTACAATGCCAGTGTTGTTTTAGTATGTCATTTGTTGGCATCAGTTTGATGTCCTTTTGCCAGTGTCTTTTGTGTGGTTTTGGCTTCATTTCCATACCCACTGAACACTGAATTTGAGCACAAACTTTTTTCTCTAAAGCAAGAGCTTGGACTTCCACTGTCTCTGCTCTTGGAGTCCTTGGAGTTCAACAGAATCCACTGAAGTCACCAACTGCTTGTGTAATTAGAGATTGGGCAGATCAGGGATGAAATGCTTTACAATCAGATATTTTAATGCTCTCCTTTTTTTTCTTCACAGGAGGCCTCCTCATCTGTTTACCACGAGAACAGGCAGCACGTTTCTGTGCTGAGATCAAGTCTCCAAAGTATGGTGAAGGACACCAAGCATGGATTATTGGCATTGTAGAGAAGGGCAACCGCACCGCCAGAATCATAGACAAACCACGAATCATTGAAGTTGCACCACAGGTGGCCACCCAGAACGTGAACCCAACCCCCGGTGCCACCTCTTAATGTAGATGAAATTAGGTGTTTGTTTTTAAATAGATCTATTCCTTTATCATCCTACAATTTAAAGAACTGTAAAAAAGAAAATGAAACTTGTTGTGTCTGCACATCTGGTGGCCTTAGGTCAGTTTATGAGTGGATGCAATTAGTGAAATAAAATCCATTGCCTTTTTTTCCTGTTACATTAACTGAAGATGCACCTAATCTTGAGGCAGCTTCTAAGTTGAGAATTATATTGTTATCCAATACTGTTGATTCATTTTGAATCTTTAGACACTTATCTCTTGCCGCATAGGCTCTTTTTAAAGGTGCTTTCACGTAGCACAGACATTACCAGTAGTAGTGTCAAATAGCAGTTTGTGTCCTATGTATATTTATCATAAGTCTAATTTTGATGCCTTGAGTGATATCCCAGAAAGGCAATAAATGGATAAGCGACACAGTGGGTATACCCAGTAGTATGAGGGTTGCATGATTACATTCAATCTTGGATTTTTTTTTTCTTTAATTTTTGGTTTCTTTGGGTTTTTTTTTTTGGTAAGGTTTAGTCTTACCCAAGAGCATTTCCAGCCCTGGACATTGCTTGGTAGTGCACTCTGTTAACAGGCAAGTGCTGACTTTGCATGGAAAGCGCTTAAGAGTCAAAGGAGTTGTTTTTAATTTCATTATTTGTAGACCTGACAATATTTACTGTATTATCAATGATTGTTTTCTTTCTTGATAGTAAGGGGAGAAATAATTCTTTTTTCTTTCTGCAATGTGATTGGATGTGCTATAGTGCAACAAAGGTTTTTGCAGACCAAAAGGAGGTTAATGTATAATAATCATTTACAATTCACTATATAAATAACCACACAAATAATTTTTAAATATAATCAAACTAAAATAAACCTCTGTTCTGTGGATGGTAGTGTTTAATACATTTTATATTTTGTATAGTGATTACAGGCCCTTTTTGTTTCTTTAAAATCAGCTGCTGTTTAGCTTAATTCTTAGTATTATTTTCTTCTTTGCTCAAATACATTTTTCTGCACGCTTTCGTGATCTGTGTTTAAAATCTACATTTGCCAACATTGCAGCTTGGACTTCAGCTTGTTATTCAAAATAAATATTTAATTTTTTTTATTGCTCTTGTAGAAGTGCATGAACTTTTTTTTTTTTTTTTTTATTTCTAGCTGAATTATGAACTGGAAAGAGGAGAAATCCTTTTTTATTTTATTGCACGTGTAATTGTATTGATGGTTGCTACTACTCCTTTGATCAGTTCTGCACGCTGTGATGTCCAGTGGTAACCTAGAATATCTCCACCTGACTCTGAAAACTGGGGGCAAGTAGGTTATCTCCAAGTGTATGATCCACTTCATGTTGTTTTTATCCACACAAAGTATGTGGTTTGAGTTGTTTGCTGCTCAAGTTCTCCTGGCTGTCTGCTGTAAGCTGGGGGAGAGTTCATGTCTGTGCTGTGTGGAACAGGTGCTGGAACCTGTCTTTTCTCCAATAGCATGGTAAGCTGCACTGCTGCAGCAGGCTCACTGCTCTGCCCAGCATACCATGCTGTTCTGCTGAGTGAGACTGAGCACCCTTCACTCAAACAGCTCTTCTTAAGCTTCTCTCCTCAAGGAGAAAAAAATAGGAAGAAATAAAACATGGATAATCATTATAGCAAGAACTACAAGAGCTTCTGTCTGTGAAAAATGAATCTCTGGAGATGAACCAGTCAAGTGCATCATCTGAGGTTAAATTTCCAGTCTTGCTCCTGATGATAACTCTGGCAAAACTTGGCTCATCTTTTTTCCACTCAGTGTACTCAAAAGGTACCTTTTGCAAAGCTAGATTTTTTTTTTTTTTTCCCCTCTCTTTTGGAGTAGCCTGAACTACGTAGGACCTCATGCTCCTTTTCCTGGAGAAGTCTGCAAGTTGCATGTTCAACACATCAGTAACCTGAGTTTTAGGCTTTGCTTGGAAGAAAAAAACTAAAAGATGATTAGGATTCTTACAGCAGTTCTGAAAATAAAGCATCAAAGAATAGTTGTCTGCACAAAAAAAAAAAAAAGTGATTTAATTCCTTTTTTTTCCCTTGCTGTTGAAGTTTTTCCTGTACCCTGATAAAAAAATGGAGCTGGCTGCTGTTCACCTTCTTTGTGGTCATGACAAGACTGTCACTACATAGATAATTTTATTAGATTAGAAACTCCTGAACTAGATCATCAAGTGTGCAAAGCAGTTGATTACTTCTCTGTTGAGTACTTGCTGCAAAGATCTGTTGTGTGTGAAGCTCAACCTCAGCAGTAAAACTGGTACTCAGTAAAACTGACACTCAGTAAGATACTGTTTTGGTTCTTTGTTTGTTTTTCACTTGTTATTGTTGATTAGTTCATCAGATAGATGTGAAAGCCAACACTTCTTCCCTAGACTGTCTTGAGCGGTAGAAGGTTCACCTCCAAGAGGAAGGGTGTGCAGAAGAAAACTGCTTAGCCAGCAAGGTGAGTTAAAATCCACAACCATCTTATCAGCCTTTCATGGCAAAAACTGTGTTCGACTGGACTTTGCAAGGAAAACGTTCCTGTGCAGCTGCCAAAGCCAGATAGAAGCAGAATCCCTCTCAGGTGAACTGATGGTCAGAGCCTCTCCTTTGATGCCCAAAAGGTAGACCCCAAAGTGATGAGTGGGTGATTATTGACTTGGGAAGCTCTCTGTTAGCATCACCTCAGCAGTTAAGGAGTGTAGTGATTTGTGTAAGAAATTTTATGACTTGTTTAGCTAAAAGATTATAGAAGAAACAAAGGCTATAGGGAGTGTATATTGGACTGGACTAGCAAGTCTCAAGTCATGAACCTTTAAGCAAGACACTTAAAGATCTTATTTTAAACAAGGTTTTTTGAGATACTGGCATCAAAAATCTATGACAAGCAAAGAATTTTCCTCATTCTATTAGCTGTGTCCATCTATAACAAATTTAATGTATTTTCATTTGCATACACAGGTACCTCTGTCAGCACCAGCATCTATCCCTCTGTCTGTATGAGAAGGCTGCTTGTAGAGCTCTGAAGTTATGAGAAGAGTGGAGATTAAAAGTGACAGATTTAATAATTGGGATATTCACTAGCCTTATCAATACATTTGATCAGCAGCATATATTGGAAAGCTAGTATCTCTTTAATATGTTGGTTTCCTCAGCCTTTGCTTTCCCCTTGCATCTGGGAAAAAGTAACACTCTTGAAATTGTCTGTCATGGCAATATATGAAGTCAGAACATGTTATGTTGGTTTGTTGTTTCTTGGGGGTGGGTGGGTTGTGGTGTTGTTTGGGGTTTTTTAGTTATTATTTTGCTTTCTTGTTGCTAGAAGTTGAGGACTGATCTTTTTCTACTTAGGAGACAGGAAAATTTATATGAATGTTGCAGGGATAGGGCAGCCAACCTCAGTGACTGTGATGGGAGCAGATGGGTACAATGTCCACTACTCACTGTTGTACTGATTTTTCACTGAAATGTCTCATGAACAGTTGGGAAGAGTCCCCCTTTTGGATGTACATCTGCATTTTGACTACAAGATGTGATTGGCAACCTCTGTGGCTGGTGCTTGAAGAGAGGAAAAGTTAACTGGATATCTTCTTGTTCAGCCTTTGGATAGGCATTTTTCCCAGGTAGGGTGCTTGTAAGGGAGATGGACAGCCTTTTGGGGAGCTGTAGGACCCTCAATAGGAGCAATAGCAGAACCTGTGTGTCAACTCACTGACTTCTGAGGTCAGCTGGCATTGCAAGAACCAACTGTGAAGGAAGAGCTTCTATTTTTTTAAGCTCTTTGTGCTCAGAGCTAGCAGTGGGGGATCCATCTGTCTCTGGTACTTCTGAAGGCATTGGTGTCTAGGAGTGAGTGGGCAGCCACTGCTCAGAAATCAGGGACAGCTTTAGTCCTGAGACTGTTTTTCATGCTGGCCAGAGAGGCCAGGCTGCAGTGCCTCAATAGGTGGGTAGGAGTTGTGCAGAGCTTAACACTGACCAGAGGCCCAGAATCAGAAACATGACTTAGCTTTTGTGGAAGGCAATGCCATGCCAGTTGTCTCTCAACACACCATGTGTCCTCCACATGGAGGATTTCCTCCAAGTGTGTCTAAACTAGCTTTAGGCTGGCTTGCTTTGCTTCTAGCAACAGCAGCTTAAAGCACTTCAGCACAAGATGAACCTGACTCTGGTTCCAGGTATGCACCTTACTGCCTGTCCCATCTCCAGATCACACTACATCTTTCCTTCTATCTCCTAAAACATCCTTAAGCTAATGCTGATATTCCAGCTGTTTTGTACTTCTGCATGCTGTTGTTTTTTTAAGGCATCAAAAAGCTGTTGCCCCACATCTCCAGCCTTCAGAGAGGAACAAACAGTAACAAGAGAAAAATGGTTCTGATACTTCTAAGGTAAGTACTAGGTCTTTGTTCAGATGCACATTCCTTATTGTTGTAGGTCAGTGGGGGAATGCTCCTACCACCACAGCTGAACTTGCAGAATAATTTGGTTTGGAACAGATGTTTTACGCTCTCCTGCTGCAGAAGATTTAGCTGGAGACCACTGAAGCAGATCAGGCATTTTCAAGTCCATGGGACCTTGTGGAATTTATCTGTAGGAGCCAATGTGACTGCAAAGCTGCCATCTATCCTGGTGCCAGGAGAAGTTCCCCGTGACTGCAAAAGGCAAATGTTTTCACCAAGGGGAAAAAAAGGAATTTAGGGATCTCGGCCTCTTTCAAATCCTCCTGGATTTGCTGTGTCCAAGTACACTAAGGACTAGATGACTGGGAACTGCCAGCAGAGATTTACAAAAGGAATATTGGGCCTGGCCAAGATCGTCAGCTTCTGCGGTGGAATGGCTGTGCAGACTAGGGAAGGGCAACATGCAGCATCCACCTTGACCTTAAGAAGGCTTTTACCTTCTGGGATAAGCAGACTGCAATAAACAGAGAAATAGGACAAACTGCCAGGCTCAAAGCGTTGGGATCAGCAGTGGAAAGTGCAGTTGGTCCTGACCACCAGAGGGCAAGGCTGCCACTGCTGTACTTCCAAGGGTTCCTGCCAACCTGCCTGCTCGGGTTCTTCTCAGAGTGCTGTACCTGGCATGGTGTAGCCCTGTGCTGAGGTACAAGTTGGATCCTGCCTGCCTGCAAAGTTGGTTTACCGGAAAGGACTCAACAGACAACTAGAATGTAAGCAGTGCACGCTTGCAATGAAGACAACTGACTGCAGCCTGGGCTGTGTTGGCAAGAATGCAGGGTCAAGGGAAGTGGTTCTTCACCTCTGTTAGGCAATTTGTGAGATTACATCTGGACACTGTGTGTAGTTTTAAGCTTCCCAGCACAGATGGTGACATCCTGAGTTATGTGGAAGCCACTAAAATGAGGGGGCTGAAGCACACAGTGCACAAGGAAATGCTGAGAAAACAGCTCAGCTTGAAGAAGGAAAGGCTCCAGGGAGATCCTGCAGCTGTCTTTTGAGTACCTAATGGGGGAAGAAAGAGAAGACAGCAAAACTCTTCCTGAAAGTTTACAGCAAAACAGAGGCAAGAGGCACAAACTGCAAGAACAAAAGCTCTTATTAAAGACAAAATTCTGCAGAATATGGATGGCCAGACACAGAAATGGGGTGCAGAGACTGAAATTTCAGTCCTTGGAGATACTTAAACCTTGACTGCACTCCCTGTGGCCCTAGCCCTCAATGCTCTGTGCAGAGAAGCAGAGAACAGACTATGCCAGCAAAGCCCAAGGCAGAGGATTTATGGCACTTGACCTTCTCCATGTACTTTGTCAATACATTCCCCCTGTTATGTTCTCTATTGGGTCCACATTTTCCCTTGCCTGCTTTTTGCTGCTAATATATCTGTAGAAGCCTGTTTTGAATCTTCTGGTGATGAGAAATGGAGCTGCATGTTGATGGTGGATTGTGTTGCTTGTCTTGTTATTGTCTCATCTACATCTGTTTTCCCTGGCATCTAAGTTAAAAAAGCTAATTTTGCTGAGTTGGAGCAGCTGCCCCTTCTCACCACAGTAAATTAAGTTTTTGGAAGACCTCATCTTTGGAATTACAGTTCTGATCATAATGTGGATTTTAAGAGTCAGTTGAGATGCTTATTAAATTATAGCACTGTGCTTTAGGAGCATTCCTGTACAGTGGGAGGAATCTCGGTCATTTAGCTTGTATTAGTTTTGTGATTGAATGAACAGAAAACATGAAAAGCCAAATGCAAAACAGCTGTATAAATATGTTCTATAAAATTCAGGAAACTGACAGATATAGCTGTGAAAATACTTTGCAAAGACACAGCCCCTCTTAAATGCCATTAATTTTAGTAAGCTGAATGCCATCACCAGTTCTCTTAATGAAGAAAATCTCTCCTTTCTGAAGTTCCTGAGATTCAGTCTGTACTTTAGTGAATTAGTAGCAATTAATTTGAATTTTGTTTACTCTGGACTGCTTTGGATGTTTAGTTTTTGGTTTTTTTTTATTAAAATCAGATTAAGATGCAAAGGACAGGGTTTGCCACATATCCACTCACTTCTGTTTCTAGAGTGCATAGCTATGGCACAACCAGCTGTCATGCTATTGATGTCAGTGAGTGACTCTCAGTGCTGCAGCCCAGAGTGTTGCCAGCAATACCTGAGATCAGTCTCTTGTATTAAAGCTTGATTGTGGACTGTGTTAGTGAGGGTACAAATGAAGGGCAGTCACCTCAACTACCCACTCCACTGCATCTATCTTGGCACAGAGTCCTGTATAATTTTGAGGTGTCATACAACAGGGTGGTCCAGTGATGTGGGAGTTACTGCACAAGCCAGCATTACTGGGTGTTACCGGTAGTGTTATCAAGATCAACAGAGAAGCAAAACATTTGGGTCACAACAACCCCATGCAGTGCTACAGCCTTGGGGAGTGGTTAGAAGGCTGCCTGGCTACAAAGTACCTGGAGGTGCTGGTTGACAGCTGGCTGAACGTGAACCAGCAGTGTGCCCACGTGGCCAAGAAAGCCAACAGCATCCTGGCTTGTGTCAGAAATAGCATGGCCAGCAGGAGTAGGGCAGTGATTGAAATGACCATGCTTCTGTATGCAGCACTGGTGAAGCCACACCCTGGATATGGTGTTCAGTTTTGGACCTCTCAGTACAAGAAAGACACTGAGGTACTGAAGTATGTCCAAAGAAGGTCAGTGAAGCTGCTGAAAAGTCTAGAGAGCAAGTTTTATGAGGGGCAGATGAAGGAACAGGTTGTTTTATTCTGGAGAAAAGGAGGGTGAGAGGAGACTTTCTTACTGTACAGCTACCTGAAAGGAGGTTGTACTGCAGTGTCAGTCTCTTCTCCCAAGTAACAAGCAATAGGACAAGAGGAAGCAGCCTCAAATTGCGCCAGGGGATTTAGCTTGGATATTAGAAAAAAAATTTCTTCACCAGAAGGGTTGTAAAGCCCTGACACAGGCTGCCCAGGGGAAGTGTTGAGTCACTAGCCCTGGGGGTTTTGAAAAGACATGTCAATAGTGCTTAGGGCCATGGATTAGTGGTGGCTTGGTAGTGCTGGGTTCATGGTTGGACTTCTGATGATCTTAAAGGTCTTTTCGAAGCAAAATAATTCTGTGATCCTAAAAAGGAGTAATTGTATTTAATGCACAGAGAAATTAGGTTGTTGAGGCTCCTCTTGTATAAAAATGCACATATATATATATATATGTTGTGTGTGTGTGTGTGTATGTAAGTGTGTATTATGCGTATATAAAAGCACCTTAGTTTTCAAACACCAAAATCAGGACAGCAGAATTGCTAAGTACTTTTTGTTTGTTTGTTTTCCAGGTATAAAAGACACATTTTGCATAAGATGCTGTCAAACACACACTAGTGGAAGAAACACCTACATTGTAAACAGGTCTGTGTCAGAATTAGCATGTGTAGTATTGTTTCACTCGATAACTTTCCCATGGGACTGTTGCTCCAGTTTTGAGACAGATGAAGATTTATTGAGGTTCCTCTTTCAGTGTGGATTGTGGAGGCAACTGCAGCATGCATCTGAATTATAAGTAAGAGTTTTCAGTGCAGTTATGACTTCAATAACAAAACTTACTCTAGATGCCTTTTCTAAATTTTACCCCTCGTTTGAATTTGATTGGAGGGACTTTTAATAACTTTGTTTACCTTTGACTAAGAGGTTTCCTATGGCTCAGGAGTCAAAGGTCTGATTTTATTGACAATGAAGAGCTTGGTGCTGCCACTGCTGCTGTTAGCTGTCCCTTCACAGTGCATGCACACTTGTCTTTGTGACTACACAAAGAGATTTAAGAGGGTGTTTTTTTTCCTTGCTTTCTAACCTTGTTTGTCCCACTTTAGTGAGACACAACAGCCCGTGTTTTGTCATAGCTCCCAATGGGAGTGACTCCACCAAACATACATTAAACCACTTACCACAAGAGCCATAAACAGCCCAGTCAAGTCAGCTGCCACAAATGAAGTGTGTAAACCTGCTCTGCTCCATCTTTACTTAAATCCTTGGGAATTTTGACACTGAGTTTTAAAGACAATCAGCTTTTAGGATACAGGTGAAGTTCAGAAGCACTTCCTTAGCTTCTGTTTATCTGTAGCACTAACGTGAACCTTAGTATATTGATTGCTGAATCTGTCATCTTGGATTGCAGGAAAACCTGTTGCAAAATGGACTTAAGCTTCCTAAAGTAGCTGTAATGCAGAGTTTTGGTGCACACCTTATCATCATGAGACTGCCTGGAGCAACCATGGACTTAATGGTGCACCTTTGGGAGCAGAGCCTGGTTGGATTGCCCATGAACAAACTGGCAGGTGTGAAAAGGTGTTGGGTTAGCAAATAAATAGCAAAATAATATAAATTCATAGCACAGCTTCCTTCTAGTCCTGATCTTGCTATCCAGCTTATAATATTACATGTATTTGTTAGTGGGTTTGCTCCACTCAATTTACCTCTCTTCTCTCCTGGCTCTCTCTTATAGTCCCCATGTCTCCTATAGTGGGAGAATAAGGAGAGAGCAGCCCTCAAGGCTGGACCTGGAGCAGACAGCAAACTGCCATCCTCCCATGTTCACCTTCAGAGCTCATACTTCTGTCTCACCTTTCTGCTCCATCCTGGTCAGTGATGAATCTCCTTGGCCCAGGGAAAGAGGAAGGGTGTAGAGCAGCAAATTCCAACAGGAAATACCCTACCTTCCAGCACCATCTGCTTCACTAAGTAAGGTTTGAAGGACTGGCTGTCACAGCAATGGCACAAGGTAGTCCGAACCATAGAATCATAGAATGGAAGCAATAGAATCAGCCAGGTCAGAAGAGACCTCCAAGATCCTCCAGTCCAACTTAGCCCCCAGCCCTAGCCAATCAGCTAGACCATGGCACTAAGTGCCTCATCCAGTCTTTTCTTGAACACCTCCAGGGACGGTGACTCTACCACCTCCCTGGGCAGCCCATTCCAATGGCAAATCACTCTCTCTGGGAAGAACTTCCTCCTAACATCCAGCCAAGACCTCCACTGGCACAACTTGAGACTGTGTCCCCTTGTTCTGTTGCTGGTTGCCTGGCAGAAGAGACCAACCCCCACCTGGCTACAACCTCCTTTCAGGTAGTTGTAGACAGCAATGAGATCACTCCTGAGCCTCCTCCAGGCTAAACACCCCCAGCTCCCTCATCCTCTCCTCACTTGGCTATGTTCCAGGCCTCTCACCAGCTTTGTACCCCTTCTCTGGATGCATTAAAGTATCTCAACATCTCTCTTGAATTGAGAAGCCCAGAACTGGACACAGTACTCAGGGTGTGGCCTGACCAGGGCTGAGTACAGGAGCAGAATAAGCTACTGAGCAGTGGCAAGAGGGACATATGCAGACATGATTCAAATACTCTTCTGAACTTTGCTGTAGGTCTTACAGGGCTCTTTTCAGTCCTTTAATAATATTCTTGAATGTGTCACTTGATGCACTCATGGTATTCATTAAGGCAGATGAGAGCATGCTAAGAGCAGGGTATATTCAACATGCCACTTTTAAGCTTCAGAGCAATACCAAACCTCTACAGCTTTTTTTTTTTTTTTTCCAACTTCTATTTGCAGTTGTCTAATTTTTATGCTGCTTTTCCTCTCCCCATTTCAGGTTTTCCGATTTGGGCGTTTTTTTCCCCTCCTCTCCCACCTCCCCAGATGCTACACTACACCTGCTTTTCCGCTTCTCTTTCTGAAAAACACCAGAGCTGCCCTCAAGGCTGTTCAGGAAGGCCATCCAGCTCCATGCCATGCCTCGGCTGTGGACGTGATGCAGTCTGCAGACAGCCTAGGTCTGTCAGTGCCAGTGCAATCCTCGGGAAGCACGCTTCCACCACGTCAGGGTGACAGCGGGGCTGTAAAAATCTCTCCAAGCTGATTCGTGGAGGAATAAAACAAGCTCTGACAGTCTCCACAGAAGCAGGAGACTAAAAATACCGTGCGGGGCCTTGACTTGGTGGTCTGTGCTCGAACACCAAGTGCTGCTCTCTGCACAGGGCTGATGAAATCCTGGCAGCTCCTAACTGCTGGCAGAGAAAGGGGAAAGCACGGGAAGTGGGAGGACGTGCCAAAGCACGTGCGGAGCTGCCCCCACGGCCGCCCCTGCCTGCAGCCGTCCCTCCCAGCTGCACACCCTCCCAGCCCCAGGTCGCTGCGGCCTCTCTGAGCATGCACAGCCGCCGGCGCATGTGCAGCGGCTGAGGGAAGCTACGGACGCCAACGGGGCCCGGCTTCTCCCGGCTCTGCGGCGCTGTGTGTGGGGGGTCAGGCTGAGGACGGAGCCGTCAGGCTGCCCGGGCACGATGGAGCAGGTCGGGAAGCGGTCAGGGCCGGCGGCTCGGCTGGACACCATCCTTCGGCACCTCTCGCCACGGCTGGGAGCAGCCCCTGCGCCTGTATCCTTTCCGTTAAGGGATCGGGGCGGGGGAAGCGGGACGTTGGCTCCATTGAGTCGGGACTCTGCTTCCCGCACCCCAGCGAGCTTTGCCCATCGCTCCCCGCACCCTGGATGTTTGCGTGTACCTGGGCGCCGAGGAGGGGATCCTTGGTGTTTTGCTCCGCAAGGACTCCCTGCCCGGAAGGGACGCATGGGCAGAGTCCCTCCTCTGTGCCCTAGTTAGGGGATGTGACGTGCAGAGCGGCTGTGCCCCTTGCAGCCCCTCAGCACCAGGGCAGCGTTTGCCCTGACAGCCCCTATGCGTGTTTTGGGGTCAGCACCCATCCCACCCTGAAAACCTCTTACCGCCTGGTGCTTTCTTCCTGAGCTTCAGTCCTGCAACCTGTTGGGTGCTGCTGATGACCTGCCGGGCTCTTGGCAGCCCCACAGGGCACATCTGCCCCAGTACTGAGCAAGAGGGTTGCCTGCCGCGAATTAACCTCCTAGAGATTTCTGAGTTTGGGAATGATAAACTCTGTGAGGCTTAGCAATTGCACAGCAAGTATCAGACTTTGTTGAGAGATTCACATCTGACAGCAGCAGGGAAAGCTTTAAAAGTTTGGTTTGTGATACGAAGTGAGTTGAAGGCTGCCATATAGACCATAGAAAGGAAACCAGGGCTGAAATGTTCACATTGGCCCATCCCTAAAGTGAAATGAAGCTCGCTTGCTGATAAGATTTGTAAAGCTGCTGCTGTAAATCTTTTACAAAAAAGGTATTTTGAGATGCTGCTGATTCTGAGTGAGAGACGAATGCTGGCAGGTTAGCTCTGAATTACAATACATTGGTGAAGAGGATGTGATGGATGTAGAATCATAGAATGGTATGGCTTGGAAGGCGCCTCTGAGGGTCATCTAGTCCAACCCCCTCTACAGTCAGCAGGGACATCTTCAACTAGATCAGGTTGTGCAGTCCTGTAGAGCCTCACTTTGAATATCTCCAGGCATAGGGTCACAACCACCTCCCTGGGCAGCCTGTTCCAGTGTTCCACTACCCTCATGGTAAAGACCTTGTTCCTAATACACAATCTAAACCTACTCTTCTCTAGTTTGAAGGCATTGCCCCTCATCCTGGCACTGCAGGCCTTTGAAAACAGTCTCTTTCAGGTACTGGAAGGTCACTATTAGGTCTCCCTAGAGCCTTCTCTTGTCCAGGCTGATCAAGCTCCCTCAGCCTGTTCTTGTAGTGGAGGTGCTCCAGCACCTTCATAATTTTCATGGGCCTCCTCTGGACCTACTCCATCAGGTCCATGTCCTTCCTATACTGACACACTCCAGCATGTCCACATCCCTCTTGTAATAGGGACTTCAGAATGGGATGCAGTACTCCAGGTGGGGTCTCACCAGAGCGGAGTAGAGGGGGAGAATCACCTCCCTCGACCTGCTGGCCCCACTTCTGATGCAGCCCAGGCTCTGGTTGGCTTTCTGGGCTGCAAGTGCACACTGCTGGCTCATGTTGAGCTTCTCATCCACCAGCACCCTCAAGTCCTTCTCCTCAGGGTTGCTCTCCAGCCACTCACTGCCCAGCCTGTATTTGTGCTTGGGATTGCCTCGACCCAGATGCAGGACCTTGCACTTGGTCTTGTTGAACCTTATGAGGTTGGCTTGTGCCCACCTCTCCAGCCTGTCCAGGTCCCTCTGGATGGCATCCTTGCCCTCCAGCGTGTCTGATGCACCACACAGCTTGGTGTCATCAGCAAACTTGCTGAAGATGCACTAAGTGCCTCTGTCCATGTCACCAACAAAGATGTTGAACAAGACTGGTCCCAGGACTGATCCTCGAGGGACTCTGCTTGTCACTGGCCTCCACTTGGACATGGACCCATTGACAGTCACTCTTTGGGTGCAGCCTTCAAGCCAGTTCTTTATCCATCTCGTGGTCCCCTATCAAACCCCTCTGTCACCAGCTTGGAGACCGGGATGTGGTGCAGAACAGTGTCAAAGGCCTTGCTTAGGTCCAGCTAAATTACATCAGTTGCTTGCCCCTCATCTGTTAATGTTGTGACCTTTTCATAGAAAGCCACTAGGTGTGTCAGGCAGGATTTGCCCTCAGTGAAGCCATGCTGATTGTACAGGAGGACTGCAGGATTGTGCAGGAGTTTGCACTATGCCTTAGGCCTCTGCAACAAAGTGCTTTGGAAAAGCTTCTAGGGATCTTGAACCTTGCTGTGCACATGCTTTAGTCTTTCCAAAAGTGTTTACATCTCAGTGGCCACATGTATTGTGTTGCCTACTTGGTTGGCTGACATGTCTGTGAATTCATTTTTCCTAAAAGTGTGTGTGAGGGGAAAGGCAATGTTTAAATATTCCTTGTCTCTAAAATGAGTTGCTGGAGGTGGAAGCTCCTTCCCAGCCTGTGTACTTCTTGTTTTCAGTTATCCAAGCAATCCCAGCTTGTCCTTTAAGCAGTGCAAAGTGGTAAAAGCAAACCCAGTAAGAGGTGTTGCAAAACCTGGGAGGAAGGTGTTCAACTGGAATCCAGCACTTGGTGGACTTGTCTGCTGTTCCCCTGTTTGGAGAGGTGGAGGTGCTGGGGAGGGCATGACAGCTGGGGGTTCATCCAGTGTCTGTGTGTCCACGAGCTGTCTGGACGTTTAGGAGCCTGCATGGCCAAGAGCCCCATTTCCACTGGAATTTTGTACTAACTTTTCTGTACGTGAGCTGCTGTTCTGTGCTTCTGTGCCAGTCCTGCTCCTCTGAATGTAAGAAAGATTGGGGTTTTTTTGTTTTAGAAGCAAAATAAACAAGACTCTGAATTGAATGTCCAGCACAGCACTTATCTTTAAGGTGAACCATGCTGTAGGATTCCAGACATGTATATAGATTGTTCTTCTATTCTGTTCTGCTTGAGTGTGTATTCCTTAATTCTCACCCCAGATAAGTGTTCCTACTTCAGCCCAAGTTAGTGCTGTTGCTCATCCAGGGCGGTTTCGGTAAGCTGTTTATTCTTTCGTTGAAGAGATAGAAATAACCTGCAGGACTCGGTCCTTTTTCCACCCTAGCACGTGTTGATCGTAGGATTGTGGAATCATAGAATGCCTTAAGTTCTTAGAGAGAGAGAGGGAGACCTTAGAGATCATCTACTCCAACCTCCCCACCATGGGCAGGGACACCTCTCAACTAGTTTCAAATGCTCAAGCCCTCATCCAGCCTGGCCTTAAGCAGCCCCAGGGAGGAGGCATCCACAACCTCTCTGAGCAACCTGTTCCAGAGTTCCACCAGCCTTGTTCTGAAGAACTTCTTCCTAAGATCCAGTCTAAAACTACTCTCTTTCAGCTTCAAACCATTCTCCCTTGTCCTGTCACTAGACACCCTCATGAAAAGTCTGTCTGCAGCCTTCCTGTAGGATCCCTTCAGGTGTTGGAAGGCAGCTCTAAGGTCCCCACAGAGTCTTCTCTAAGCTGGAGACAAGTCTAGGAGACAGCTCCTTCAGCCTATCTCATAGCAGAGGTGTTCCAGCCCTTGGATCATGTTTGTGGCCCTTCTCTAGATTCTTTTCAACAGCTCTGTGTCCTTCTTATGATGGGGACACCAGAACTGGATGCAGTATTCAAAGTAGGGTCTCAGAAGAGCAGAGTAAAGGGGAAGAATGACCTCTCTTGATCATTAGACGTTGCATAGCCTTCCATTTTGCAAGGGTATTCCCCTTTGTTTAGCTGCAGTTTAGTAGAAAAGCTTAAGCATGCATCTTGAACATGTCTGAGGGATAACCCTACTGCAAAGACTGTTCTGTCTGCTTCAGTGTCTCTGTTGAGGCTGAAGCTGCTGTGGACTAGTCCCAGCTTTCCTACTCACTTCTCCACTTTAGGAGGATGTGAGAGAGATGCTTTGAGTTCCATCACAGAAATATTGGGTGGCTGTGGGCAGAAATTGTTCACAGCCATGGACACGGTGCTGGCTCAGCTGGGACATAGGAAATGCTGCATGCCTGCAGAGCTGAGGTGGACATCAACAATCTGAGAAGATTTCTCGCTGATTCTTGCCAGCAGCTGATGATGCCCTCCACTTCCTACCAGGTCTCACTGATGCTGCTCCAATTGTTCTGCCCAGCCTTACTAATGTGTTTCTTCTGTATGTCTCAGCTACACCCTGGACAATGATGTCCTCACCATGGAACAGAGGCAGTTCTATGAAGACAATGGGTATTTGCTCATTAGGAAGCTTGTTTCTGATGAAGACATTGAGCGCTTCAGGTATGGGGCACTTGCCTAAGGTGCTGGAGGGCCCTGTGAGCAGCAGCATCCTGAGGGAGCTCTGGGTAGCTGGATGAAGCTGGACTCTCAACGTAGACTTCTCTGCTTTGCAGGAAGGAGTTTGTGAGGATCTGTAAAAGAGAAGTGAAGCCACCAGGAGCTATGATTATGAAAAATGAATCCCTGAGATCCCAGTATGGTCAGTCTGAAAAAGTTGTCAATAAAGTGCAGGACTTCCAGGAAGATGAAGAGCTGTTCAGATACTGTACTCTGCCAGAAGTAAGATAAACAACAAAAAAGAGGGGGATGTTGGAAAAGCCTGCATAGAGTGTCTATGGTTTAATGCCTGTGGAAAGAGGCTTTCTCTGGTTCCACTGAAGCTGTGTCCCTTACCCTTTGAGCCCCTGTATGGGTCTCCCATAAGTACATGTGTGAGGAAGGAATACAGACCATCTTTTAAGAGTGTTCTGCATGAACATGGGATGGATGGTGGTCAGGGCAGAAGACTTAAAGCACTGGTCCTGTGCTTCTGTGGTGTGGAGCAAATCAGGAATGCACCTATCCCAAACCATGCCAGGATGGCAGGACAAATGAGCAGCACTTTTTGAATGTCTTATCTAGACAAAGCATCTCTCTCTGTGGCAGAGAGCCATAGCCTTGTGGAATTAGGACCCTCCCATTTTTTTCAGCCCCACCCAGCAGCCTGTTGCACCATCTCCCATCTTGGCTTCCTGTCACTGTGCCCATTTGTGTGCCAAATCTCACCACCTGTCTTGCATCCTTCCCATCCCAATGTCCTCCCCCCTCTGCTCTAGTGCTGAGCTAAGCATCCAGGTCCTAGTGCTTCCTCAGCAGTCTTTCCTCTTGTCTTTCACATTTCTGATATTTTTTCTAATGCTTTCTTCCCTGTAGGTCCTCAAATATGTTGAGTGCTTCACAGGGCCAAACATCATGGCAATGCACACCATGCTGATAAATAAACTTCCAGATTCTGGTAAGGAGAACTTGGATAAGAGATAAATAGAGAAACTGTTTAGTGCATGCTGTCCATCTGGCCAGAAACAAAGAACCATAGAATGGTCTGGGTTGGAAGGCATCTTAAAGATCATCTACCTCCAACCCCCTGCCATGGGCAGGGACACCTTCCACTAGACCAGGTTGCTCAAGACCCCGTCCATCTTGGCCCTTGAGCACCTCCAGGGAGGGGACATCCACAACCTCCCTGAGCAACCTGTTCTAGGTCTCACCACTCTCACTGTAAAGAGTAACTGAAAATCTGTGAGGCCACTTTGGTAATAGCTTGTTGTTGTTTTTCACCTTGGCTTAGTGAGATAACATTTCTTGTTTTTCAACATTCACTGGAGACTTACTTGCTGAAGATGGTGGCTAGATGCATTCTAGGCAGGCAAGTGAGCTCCCTATTCAGCCAGCTACACTTGCTTAGAGGCTCAGGGTTTAAAGGAGGAGGTGCTTTTGAAGCACAGCTTTTCGCATGTGTTGGAAATGGCTCTCTCCTTGGGCCTTGGTAAAACGCAGTAAACGCAGAGCTCATCTTTCGTTTGGAATTTGTACACTTCTGGTCTCACTGACAGTTGTGTGCCCAGCACTTTGATATGAAGATACTTGAATAGGTGCCAGAAGAAGAACCTGGAAGCCTGGCTTTGGCTTCTGCTGCTGGAAATTGAGATCATAGTTAATGCAAGGGCGATGGGCAAGAAGAGAGGATGTGAACCAGGTTAACCATTTAGAGTTGTTCAAAATAGTTTTGACTCTGCAGAAGCTGTTTTGGTTTAGCAAAGTTGGAACCTGAGCTGTGTTTCTTATTCTCAGTTGTGCAGCTTCTTAGTGGGTAGGTAGTACATGGAGTTACTAAAACACTGAGTTTGTTCTGGTGTCTCTGCTTGACATCTTAACTACTCCACAGAAATCTGTGTCATTCTGTTTTGGGAATTCAACAGGACACTATTGTAAAAGTCAAAGTAAAACCAAACCAATAATGGACAAGAAATGGGAAGCTGGTTTGTAGTCTCCACTTGAATGGAGATTCAATATTTCTGAGGAGTACTTTAGGAGATATGCAGATCTCAGGAGAGTTTTTGAGGCTGGCCAAAGTCTAAATACTGTGGCAAATGAGGCAATTTGAAACATCCTAGCTGTATTGATTTGAGGAGCAAATTGTGTGGTAGAAAGTCCCCATAAATAATCAAAAATGGCTGGTTTGGTGTGGATGATGTCTGCATTTCCACGGTGGAGAAAGAAGTAACAAACAGAACTTCAGAAGTATGCGTTTTCATTTCGACTTCATGGGGAAAATACCTCTAAGGTGAAGGCTAAGAGTGCTGGGGAAGGCTGCAGTCCATAAATTGTCAATTGTGGTTTTGTTTTAAAGAAGGCTGAATAGACATGTTGGGTGCAGGACAGGGAGGCTTGATACTACTTTCAACACAGCTGTAGATCAAGTGACTACAGCATGGCTGATTGAAAGTCTGTCCTGGGACAGGTTTGTGCAATGCTGTGCTGGTTGAAGTTCACAAAACTGGAAAGCAATCAGAGTGAGTGATGAAAACTTGGCAAGGGGTTGTTGATGGCGAAGGCCAGCAACAGGAGTCTTGTATGGGACTGCACAGCTAAGCAACCTGCTGGCATTCACTGTCCTCTCATGCCATTGCTGACCCAAGAGCCACCACTGTGATTTTGGTCCATCTTGGGATGGAGTGTAAGCTAACCCATTTGACTTCCAAGGCAGTGGTGGGCTGGAGCAGACACTGAGTATCTAAGGTCTCTCCAGTGGCAACCAGCAGCTCCTAAGATAGGGTACAGCAAGTGCAGTGGTTTAAGGGGACAGAAAACCCTGTGTTCTGTTCGATGAAGTTGATGCTTTTGAACATGTGTTGCAGAGAAGCAGACTTTTCTCCACCCTATGCACCAGGACTTGCACTACTTCCCCTTCCGGCCTGCCGACCTCATCGTGTGCTCCTGGACTGCTATGGAGAGGGCTGATGAGAGCAACGGGTGCCTCGTCGTGCAGCCAGGGACACACAAGGAGACCCTGAAGCCTCATGACTACCCAAAGTGGGAGGTAGAGCATCACTAGGGCTTGGAATGGACACGGCTGAGGGAACCGCATTTTGGCTGGGGAGGGCTCACCTGAGGTGGTGATACGCAGGTGATAGCTGAGATTTTCAGTGATGGTTTGTTTCAAACACCGACTTGTTGCTTTGGTTGCCCTTGCTCCATGTAGCCTGGGTATACTTGCCTCTGCTCCCACCTTCAGGGCATACCATCGTAAACACATCTAACCATTTCCCACTGCTTTTGCCAAGTGTGAGGACTTTGTCCTGTCAGTTTGTTCCTTCCTGGTGAGCATGTGTGCTGTCTTGAAGAGGGGAAATTGGGTAGTAAACACTGAATGAGATGAAGTATCAGGCAGTATCTTTTTCTTAAGAATGGCTGCTTCCTGACCTGGCCCTGGCACTGGTGATAGGTATACTGGGAGGAGAAGGCTGGACTCCAGTAGTGGCATCAGGCCGTACTTGTGGTATTCCCCAGTGCTCTTCTCTGTTCTCTCCAGCAGAGGAATGTTCTTGTTTGTCTGAGTCCAGCTTCAGAAGAAGTATTTTTTTGTTGTACCTATAGTAACTACAAGTAGGAAGATTTGTAGACAGGTGGGCAGGCTCTTATCTCAGCATACTGAACACACTGCCTAGTCCAGGGGGGTGCAGAGCAGTAGCTGTCCCTGCTGTCCTATGCACTGAGAACTGCCATTGGCTCTACTTCTATCCAAACGATTTCAAATCAACCATTTTTTTCTAGGGTAAAACCAACAAACTTTTCCATGGGCTGCTTGATGAGGATGAGACAATTCCCAAAGTTCACCTTGTCATGGAGAAGGGAGACACAGTGTTCTTCCATCCCCTGCTCATTCACGGCTCTGGGATAAACAAGACATCAGGCTTCCGAAAGGTAGGAAACATATCTTTCGATATTCTTGATTTTTTAAAAGCTGATCAAACTATCCCTCCCCTTTTACTCTCCCTTCCTCCTTTCCTCTTTCTCTCTCTCTCTTTCTTTCTCTCTCTCTCTCTTTCTCTCTCTTTCTTTCTCTCTCTTTCTTTCTCTCTCTTTCTTTCTCTCTCTTTCTTTCTCTCTCTTTCTTTCTCTC
>WAAF01019782.1:223833-394080 GCA_013400475.1 Tricholaema leucomelas | reverse complement strand
CTCTCTTTTGGCTGTCTGTACTTGCTTTTCCAATAGACACTCTTTCACTTGGTGTCTCATCTCTGAATAGCAGAAGCCTCTGTCATGCAATAAATAATGTTTATTTATATGCCAACATGGCCATTTTTTCTATTAAAGATCTGACTACACATGATCTGTTTGTTTAGCATTATGATTACTTAAAGTAGGTAGAAGTGGCCTCCAAAGGCCACTTTTCTCAGCAGTGGATTCACACAGGCATGTGAGGGAACTGTAGCCTCCAGTGTAGCCACTAATAGCAGTGCAGTGATTTCCCCTCTTGCACTGCAACATAGGCTGTTATATTTTGATTTTATTTTGCCTCCATCAATTACTACCTGGCCTGGTAGCATCTGCTGGTATGGAATTCCTTTCTCCTGCAATCCTGGCAGCAGAGAGGACAACAAGTACTGGGAGTCTCATCTGCTGACTCTTGCCTGGTTAGTGGAGCAATAGTCGTGTTTGATATCCCACAGAAACATAAGAGCCTCCTCTAAATGTGCCAAGGGGTATATCAGTGAATGTTCTGGAGCTCTCTAAGACAGATTATGGTCCAACACCCTTAGAGAGGTGGCACACTCTCACTTGCAGCTGATGTAGCTTGTGAGAGAACAGCTTTTCCCCATCAGGCATTTCTATTTATTTCCTCTACATTTCTGCTTAAGCAGGAACCAATCTCAAAATGAGTGCAGGAAGTAAGAACCTTTGTTGAACACACAGGTCTGCTCTAGCCCTGACTTTCCCACTCTACCAGCTGGTATTCTGAGATCAAGTAGTACGGTTCTAACTGGAGGAGTGTTTGGGAGAGGAGGGAAGGAAGAGGAGCACATCAGCAAGCAAGAGTACTCTCTAATAAGAGTATTTAAACAAGGAGACATTCTCAGGAGAGCTGGAGTAGAAAGGAGGAAGGACTTAGCTGACATGGTCTGTAAGGAAGGGGTGGGGTGTGCACAGTCTGGGGTGCATAAGGTGTTTTTTCACTTGTGATGGTAGTGAGTGGTGTTTCGTTTCCTCACACAGAGTATAAGCTGTCATTTTGCCAGCTCAGAGTGCTACTACATTGATGTCAAGAACACAACCCAGGAGCACCTGGAGAAAGAATTGGTTGAAATGTTTCAAAAGAAGTATGACACCACTTCTGTGAAACTCATGGTAAGGCTGTGCGGAGCTCTGTATTCCTTGTGACAATCCAGCTAAATTCCCTAAGTTTCTGTCATTTGTGCTTTTAGCTGTGTTCAGTTCAGCAGATAAAGCTATGCCAGGCAGAGGTGCTTGGCAGAGTTAAAAGACCTGATATTCAGAACATGACCAGCAGGCCTCTTGAAGGCATTTTGCACATAACAATAGAATGGAATAGAATAGAATAAAATCGAGTCAACCAGGTTGGAAGAGACCTCCAAGATCATCCAGTCCAACCTAGCACCCAGCCCCATCCAAGCAACTAGACCATGGCACTAAGTGCCTCATCCAGTCTTTTCCTGAACACCTCCAGGGACGGTGACTCCACCACCTCCCTGGGCAGCCAATTCCAATGGCAAATCACTCTCTCTGTCAAGAACTTCCTCTTAATATCAAGCCCAGACCTCCTCTGGCACAACGTGAGGCTGTTCCCTTGTTCTGCTATTAGTTGCCTGGCAGAAGAGAGCAACCCCTACCTGGCTACAACCTCCCTTCAGGTAGTTGTAGACAGCAATGAGGTCACCCCTGAGCCTCCTCTTCTCCAGGCTAAACACCCCAGCTCCCTCAGCCTCTTCTCATAGGGTTTGTGTTTCCGGCCTTTCACTGTGTTGACAGTATTGACTTGCTGTCACAGCAATGGCACAAGGTGGTCCGAACCATAGAATCATAGCGTGGAAGTNCTCCTGAGCCTCCTCCAGGCTAAACACCCCCAGCTCCCTAAGCCTCTCCTCACAGGGCTGTGTTCCAGGCCCTTCACCATCTTTGTCTCCCTTCTCTGGACGCATTCCAGTATCTCAACATCTCTCCTGAATTGAGAAGCCTAGAACTGCACACAGTACTCAAGGTGTGGCCTGACCAGTGTTGAGTACAGGGGCAGAATAACCTCCTTTGTCCTACTGGTCACACTGCCGGTAAGGCTGCTTCTTGCTATGCTGGGCAGTTCCTTCACATCCGTTGAGCTCTAGAGGTTCCTCCTCCAGCAATGTTTGTCAAAATGGGTCTTGTGAACATGCTCAGATCCCTTCCAGTAGTAGCTGAGCTGGTGCAGATTAGATCAGCACTTCATTTTGTGGTTGGTGGTATAATGTAAGTGAGGAAGACCCACAGATTCTGTTGTTTTGGTGGATCACCTCTGAGGCTGTTCATGTGCACTTCTTACATGGGGTCCAGACGTTGCTCTGCTGAGTAGCAGTGGAGAGGACTAATGTGGCAAGGCAGGACCAGGGTGAAGTGTGTGCAAGCGTTGCCCTTTGCTGCATCTCCCAGTTCAGTTTGTTGTGGGGAGTGTGTCTTTTGCACTTGTGTTTGTACTGCATGATGTAAACAGGAAGATGTGGTCCTCTCGTGCCCTAACTCAGAAGTATGAGAAGGTGCAGCACATTTAAGTGCTTATCCACAGTTTGTATGTCCACAGGTCTTAGTTCCCCCTCCTAATGGCAAGTGGATTTTCCTTTTCTGACAAATAGCCACATCTGACAACAAGAGAAGACTGATTATTTTTGTTGTTGTTAAATATAATCCCACATCAATTGCTTTAAAACCTAGGTGTAGTAGGCAGCAATTCTCCTTTTAAATCACCTCTTTTTCAGCTACAACAATATCCAAGGTGTTCTGGAGGACAGGAGGTTTTCACTTTGGGGGGATGTGTTGGGTTTTTTCCGTCTGTGCTTTGCAAGCCTGATCTTGCCTGTTGTCTGTAAAGTTACAGCTTGCTTGACTCTTGGTTCCTGGAGTTATTTAGGGGCACAGTGAAATCCAAAGCATAGTGAGGCTGTCTCCTCAGAGTGGAAAAGAGGTTGTACCCATAGAAGCCTCAGATGAGTTTCTGTGTTTTCATGTAGTTGTAAGCATTTTGTAACCAAAGTTGGAGTGCCCAGCTTTTATGTTTCACCTTCACAAGACTATGATATGATAACAACTAAGTAATCCCCACACAGGGAAACTGAAGTAAGAGCTTGCTGACGATTTAGCTCTGTGAAGCACACAGTGGTTGTCTTCTCTGCTTTACAATCTGCAGCAATGCCTGCCCAGCACCTGATGTTTGGCTGAAGGCTTGCATTTGTATCTGATATTTTCTGCTGATTACTGCTGCATGAGGAGTTGCTCAGCTTAGAGAAAACTCTGGGGGGACTTTATAGCTGCCTTTCAATACCTGAAGGGATCCTACAGGATGGCTATTAGAGGGACTTTTCATAAGGGTGTCTAGCAACAGGACAAGGGGAAGTGGTTTGAAGCTGAGGGAGAGTAGTTTTAGACTGGATCTTAGGAAGAAGTTCTTCAGGACAAGGCTGGTGGAACTCTGGAACAGGTTGCCCAGGGAGGCTGTGGATGCCTCCTCCCTGGGGGTGTTTAAGGCCAGGTTGGATGAGGCTTTGAGCAGCTGAGTCTAGTTGAGAGGTATCCCTGCCCATGGCAGGGAAGTTGGAGTAGATGATGTCTAAGGTCCCTTCCAACCTAAGCCATTCTGTGATTCTGTGATCACTTGCTTATGGACAGCAGCATGCAAGGTGAACTTCTCTGATCACCTAAAAGCACTACCTTGTGGTAGGCATTGTGTGCACAAGTTAGCAAGGGCAATGTTCTCTGTGCTGCTTGTGTTTTGCCTTCTACCCTCTTCCCAGAATTGAACCACGGGTATCTCACCATCTGTGTTAACACCTGCAAGCAACCTGTCTCCTAGGGGTGGAAGTTGCACCTCCCCTTAGCTTGGGCTGTTCATGATGTTTGGGATTTGAAACAATACTCAGTGAGAGTGTCGGTATGGTTTCTGGATCCTTAGCTAAGTTGAGTATGCTCTCTTTCCATCGCTGTAAGCTGGAAGCCTGCTCACCATTTTTGCTGGCTCTCAAAGCTTTTTTTGTCTCACTTTTGTTTTGAAGGATATTTGGAACTTCCGAGCGCGCCTTGTGCAAGGGGAAAGAATTAACCTGTAGAACAACCTCTGAAGAGTAGGATGAAGGACACCTACCTGAGAATGAGCTGCGCTGGTTGGAGAGCACAGATGTTGACCTCTGTATTGGTAACTTAGCCAAATGCTGCACTGCAAAATCATTTTATGCTAATAGAAAATAATTGCACTGAGGTTGAACAGCTGATGCACATCAAAGTAAATCTAGCCTAGAAAAAGAGAGGTTTGCTGTGGTTAGCTGAAGAATTAAGGTCTCCAAAGAACACCTTCACTTTCTTCATTCTTGCTTTTTAGAAGTTCCTCGTGACCTATCTTTGGAATGATATTATTTTAACATAAGATTTTATGCAAGCATTTATGCAAGGGTATGGTTTTTAATGTTTCCAACTTCTTTTTCTATGCAAAAGAAATCAAATTAATCAGAGTTTCATGCAAGCTCTCAGTAAGAGCTCACATGAGAATTTAGTACAGCTGAGGATGAGGATATTGGTACCAACAGAATCGGTGGTGTAAAGGAACTAGATAAGAGGGAGCAATTGCTGGCATGAAAAAGGGACTAATGGGCTGGAACATGGTTACTAGTAGAGTTCCTCAAACGTGACCTGGTGTGGCATTGTGTCTTACCAGCAGCATAGCACAAGTGAAACACATGACTGGCAGGGTTGGGAGCTGCTGGGCCAACAAATCAGACTCCTGTTGGCCTTTAGCCAGTTGATCCAAGGCTGTGTGAAGAAGTCCTCCCCTGAGCCTGACAGGTCTGGGAAAGGGAGCCTTTTGCTGCTGCCAGGTCAGGGCAGTGGTTGGATTCTCCTTGGGATGCACTGGTGGCAGGATGGAGCAATGTGCACTGAAATAATCCTCTTGCCTTTCACAATGGTTTTCCTTGCTTTCTGAAAGATTCTTTTGCTTTCAGAATCAATTTTTGGAAATCCAGATTAAATCAGAGCAAAAATGCATTTGAGAGCTGTGTTGTATTATTTCTGCTGCTCAGAGATTCTGGTGCTGGCTGTGTCATTGAATACCCCAAAGCAAAACAGTGATCCTCAGCTCCTTTCTACTCCCCTCTTCCACCTGAAGAAGGTTCCAAAACAGTTCCAGAGACTGCACTTGGTAAGATCTTGTGGCTCCTTCTTCTTTCTTGTCCGACAGCTTGGCAGGTCACTCAGGCAAGACAGATCGGGTAGAGTCCTGTCTTTATCCCACAGGACTGCCTAGACAAGTTGCTGCAAGTTGAAGCTGTTGCAGCCATTTCATGCATGACAGCATAATGCAGAGCAGGAGTTTGTGCCTCTTCCTGCAACATCTCTGGGTTTTCTTGTTTGGCTTCTTAAAGAGGTGAGGTCTGAACACAGTTGTTGTGTGGATTTTAAACTCTTGGTGCTGGGGTGAAGCATCTGGTCTGTTCCAACCTGAAGGCAGACAGACTCTCTGTCAAGTTCTGGCTTGGCTACAACACAAGAAGTCTGATGTGGGGGGAGACTTTAGGACAGACCCTCAGCCTTGCTCAGTGGGCAGTTCTGAGTGTCCTGGATCCTGCATCTTTTCCTGTGTCCTGACACTAATCCTGCTCTTGGACAGCTGTGCCATGATGCCAGTCCAGACTTAGACCTTCTCAGCCTAGTCTTTGCTTGTTGCAGGGGCCTGAGTGACTGATGTCCAATGAGCTGGATGCTTCTCCCCTGACTTTGCTGAACTCTGGCACACAGCTTAGCTTATGATCTCCTTGGGATTTTTGTGAGGACCAAGAATGTCCTGTCTGGCTCACAACTGACATTCGTGGTGTAGCTGAGGTGTCTGCAGATGAAGCTGTGAGCACAGAGAAGAGCTACAGGTGTCCATAAGATTCCCAGTTTCCAGACTGAATTCCTCTTGTTATGGATGGGATAGAGAAGGAAAAGAACTTTGGCTTAAAAATTTTCACATCTCTGTCTGCAGGTTTAGGCTTAAATTTCCTTTTTCCAGAAGAGCAAACCCATTAAAGACCTTTCAGGTCATCTAAACTCAGCAGCTATCTCACCCGATGGGAGACTTATGTCCTTGCTCCTTCTACAATAAAGTTGAGCATACTCTGAAGCCTGAGGAGGATTGAGCTTAGCCAGACTCCCCTTGACTCTGTGCTAGGCCAGCTTGGCTCCATCCTAGCAATGCCAAGGAGTCTGATCCCTGTCCCTCTGAAATGACCCTGAGAAGAGCCAGACCCAGCAAGGCTACTTGGCTCCTTCTCAGCAAACTACATCCTGATAGGTATGGGACCATGTTCCTGGGAAGGTAAGGGTCTAAAGCACTTCCTTATAGGGCGTTTGAGCGAGGTCTGGAGTCCAAAGGATACTTCATCAGTCCATGTAAATGTGACCTCCTGTGTGAGAGATCTACCTGTTAAGTACTTTCTTGTGCTTGTTCCCACCCATCCCAAACAGCAGAGATTCTGCAATCGCAGGTTTCCACAGCCTGTGCCACACCAGTGGAAATTCACATCTCAAAAATCATCTGTCTCTAGGGGTTGGCTTTCTGGGTAAAAAACAAAACCAGCAGCAGCAGTGCAGTGCAGTTGATGTGAAATGGCTGGGAGAGCCCAGCTTGCTGGGGAGCTGTGATGGGCTGTTATGAGAAACTAGTGAGCAAAAAGAGAGGTCCTTTAGCATTGCATGTGCCAGGAGAGGTATAGGCTGGATGTTAGGAGGAAGTTCTTGCCAGTGAGAGTGATTGGCATTGGAATGGGCTGCCCAGGGAGGTGGTGAAGTCACCGTCCCTGGAGGTGTTCAAAAAAAGACTGGACAAGGCACTTAGTGCCATGGTCTAGTTGCTTGGATGGGGCTGGGTGATAGGTTGGACTGGATGATCTTGGAGGCCTCTTCCAACCTGGTTGATTCTATTCTATTTACAGTAAAGGGCTGGTAAGTTTTAATTGAGCTGACTTAAGTTACTAAAACTAAACTGATTAGTGCAGAGGGAACAAGTTCTAAAGGCTTAATTTTTCCTCACAGTGCAAAACTCAAGATAATTGGTGTCAGCAAAGCAAGGTGCTCTCAACCAACATTTCAGCAGTGGCTGAGAAGCAGGATACTTTATCTGAAAACCAAGCCTGATGATGTAGGAGGTTACTGAAGAGCTGGGCATCTCCCTGCCCATTTTGATACACATAGAGCATTTTGTAACCTTGCAGCTAGGTGATGATTTGGCTGGGGCAAGGGCTGATTCACTCTTTGCAGTCTACTCCTCCGCACATCTTAGTAATGGCTATGAGAATGGCACTTTTCCAGCACACTTTGGCTTAATGATTTCAGAGAGCTTCAGCAGCACTTGATTCACCAGCCATGCTAACAGCAGCAGTGGATTAATTAATCCAGTTTAATGATTTATACCAACTGGTAGGGTTAGAGCAGACTTGCAGCCTTGGACCTGCTGGCTGCTGCCTTGCTAATGCAGCCTGGCATGCAGTTGGGCTTCTTTGTTGTAAGTTTGGAGTCATTCCATCATGTTCCCCAAACTGGGACAGCTTCAGCAGCAGTGCAGGTACAGCTGAGCTTGTCAGGTCACACTCGAGCTGCCTCTCTCGTGGGTCTCTACTTCTCCCAGGCATTAATGGAAATGTATTATTATGGATAGACACCCCACAGGCTGCTCTGGCCTGGTGCTGGGGCTGTGTGCTCACATGAAACATTGTCCCAGCAGGCAGCTCCCCTCCTGCCTGCTTCTGCTGGGCTGCAGCCATCTCTGGCACAAACCCAGTACCTCCAAATATAGACTAAGGCATGTAAAAAAACATTACATCAGTCTTTCCTAGTCCTGGTTTACTGCTGGGCTTTAGGCAAAGCCTTAGCTTCCAGATCCTGTTTTTGCACACAAGGATGCGCTGGGCATTGCCTTCATGGCTTGGCTCCTCAGGAGGCACATGCAGCCCTGGAGGGGCTGGGTGAAGATAAATCATTGCCTCATCTTTGACTTCTAATTTCTGCAGAGATCTCTTTTTCATTGGCCTGAGCAATTGGAAAAAGCCTGAAACTTTCAACATGCTGGCTGAAAGGTGATAGCAATATGGAATTTCATCTTGGTTTTGTGGGTTCCTCCTATTGATCTAAGCAAAGAAACAGCATGGCAGCAGGAAGTGTGAATCCCAAACCAGGTCCCTTTGGTGGTTCACCACTGAGCTTATCACCCTCTTTCTCAGAGACATGACACCATACAAACTCAGGGAGTATTTATTCTGATATGAAAGATCTACATGAGACATGGCCAAGCAGTGCCACAGTTACAGATTGAGTCATCTACCAAGTGACAGCCAGCCCATCAAATAGTATCCACACAAGACTGAAATGAATGCAACCTCCAGAGCAAAGCTGCCCAGCAAAAGCACCTGTAGATGAGGGCTGCAAATACTGAGGTAAATCTGTCCCATTGCTTCAAATGAAGTAACATTTGTCTTCCAGCCCATGTGCCAGCAAACAAAGGAGGTACCAAGGCCACCAGGACTTATGAGAGCATTACTTGGTGACAGTTTCACCAAATCACTGAGGTAGTTGTGGGTTTAGGCATGTAAAACTATGCCGTGATCCCACAGGGCATGAGCAGAAGGATCAGGTCCAAGGAGAGCTGTCCAAATGCCACAGCCATCCTACACTGATGTGCTTTCTGAAAAAACACCTGAATGAAGACAGCCCTTCTCAGGAGGTGCCTCTTCTAGACCTTGTCTTGAGACCACTGCTGTCCACCAGGCAGCAGTATCAGCAACCAAGGTCGACATGCTGATGGCTGGTAAAAAACCCAGGAAAATGTAAAATGTCAGGGGTAAAATGCATTAAACACAACTACTCAGCTCTTCAAAACCACTTGCTAAATGATGCTGGGTTTGTTAAAATGCTTTTCCAAGTGGGAGCTGTGAAGGGCTGTAGTGTAGGTGGTGCTGGGAACACAGGATGCGCTGGGTGACAGCTGAAGGGCTTTCAAAAGAGCTCCAGCTACTCAGCAGTGCCAACACGGCTGGCCTGCAACACCAAAGCCACGGAGACAACCCAGGAACTGGTTGACGTCTGCTCTTAAGGGTTCAAAGGGAGTAATTTTGGAGCCAAGAGACTGCTCTGTGGCTGCAGCCTTCTTACATCCCTTTTCAGCCAAAGCTGAGAAATCATGACAGGCTGGCATTACACACTGTAGTATTAACTTCACAAGTGCTTAGGGAGTCTATAGTTCTCACAGTCCATGATGATTTAATCACTTAAAATTTTGGTGGATCACCATTTAGCAGCCATTTAACACAAATGATGGGAGCCCTAAGGGATTTCTTGGGACAAATTCTGCTCCAGCTGTCTCTTTGCTAAACCTTGTAAACAAACTGTTAGCAGGATGGAAGAGGCACCAGTGTGCATTTCACACGCAGCACTATTCAGTCAGTTTTCAAAAGATGAAAGCTGAAGATCTGTGCAGTGACATCATGAGTGTCCCTCTCATCAGGAGAATGATGCTCACTCATTCCTAAAACTAGAATCCTCTTGCATTTCAGTACAGAAGCATGTGTTTCAGACACAAAAATCCAGCCTTATGTTGTGAGGGGGAGAAAAGTACTTCAGGTCACTTCAGGCTATTGAGAAATTTTGGTTGTTCCTCTCCTCTTGGTAAAAGTGTTTCTCCACCAATCTTTGGACCTTTTTTCTCCTAGAGACAAGAACCATGGATAAAAAAAAAAGTTAAATGTGTGGTAAGGTATCTCCCAAACATTCTTTGACAGAAGTTGTGTAGGGCTAAATTATCTGATTAGATACGTACGGGCACTCTAGGAACCTTGGATTCATGCAATGTTGGTCAAGTCACCTCCCCATAGTTAAACAAAGCAAAGCTTCTAGACCAGAAAGCAAGATAAAGTCCCTTAAAGCACAGTTTGCAGACGCCTGTATGGACCTGACAACACGCAGAGCTGCTTGGTTTTGTTGGGAGTTCACAAGGGCATTGAAGCAAAGCATGGGATGAAAGTACCCAGAGAAGAAGCCAGAGTGCTGAGCTGTTCAGGAGCTGCTTTGTTCACACTCACCTTTAGCATCCCATCTCGCTCCCACTTGAAGAGGCCGCAGGTTCTGAAAGATAGATGAAGGTGGCAGGTAAGGAGCACTGTAAGTGTTTGCTGCACAAGACGAACGCATCCAAAACAAAGCCCACACCTTTCCCACGCTGCTTAGCTTAAGGGCTAACACTCCTCTTTCAGAGCGTGGTTATGACACATTACCTGTGAATGGACAGTACAGAAGCCACTGACACTCTCTCTTGAAGCTCATCTCTTACCTGCAGGGCTTTTTTGGGAGCCTGTCAAGGGAAATGGCTCGATTTCCACAAGGACACTTGAAAAATCGCTTGATGGCTTCATGCCAGTGGTAGTCATGGTTATCCTGCACACAGGTCTCCAGAGGCTTGAAATAGGTGTAATTACACTGTCAGGGAGGAAGGGGATAGAGCATGTGAGACCTATTCTGTGGGTCGGTGACAGCTGAATGTTCAAAGAAAAGCACCTCTGCCTTCTCCCCTCCTGAGGAGCCCAGTAGACTGAGAGATCATCATCCCTGGCTTTGTCACTACTTCTTCAAATGTCATCCCCCCTTCTCTGCCACCACCCTGTGGCCCTGCTCCCTCAGAGGGCACACAGCCCTATGTGTGGCCCCAAAACAGATAGGAAAGGTAATGAAGGAAAGTCCAGCAGGGGCTGAAAATCCAGGAATGGGATTTTCTTCCCTTCCTCCCAGCATCTGAAACAGTGACAAAGTTCCATTGCTCTTCCTGATGGCAAAGTCCCTGAAAATGCAGATAGTGGAATCTCATCTAGTATTATTTTTTTCAAAGCACTTTGCCTATTTCAAGAATCCTGATACAGAGCACTTCAGGGAAGAAAACAGTAAGTGTTTTCAGGACACCAGCACCCAAGGGACTCATTGGCATAAAAATCAAGCTGAGATGTTCAGCACAGCACCAAATGGGCCTTGCCAGTGCCTTCAAGCCTCACTAGCTCAGTGCTTAGGCTGCTCTCAGCAGCAGGCATAAAGGACATAACTGTCACTGTGTCTGCATTTGATCCCTGCACTGGACTACGGCCAAGAGTGGCAGATGGGAATCTGCAGGATGGTCCAGGATCATTTTGTACAATCCATGTTCCACTGCCCTGCTGCCACCCTGGCTCTGCGTCACTCACCGTTTTACACGTCACAACTCGACATTTCACTTCCTTAATGCTCCTCATCTTCTCTTCCAGTTCTTCCTTTTTCACCAGGGGCTGAAAGTATTGCTCCTGCAGTTCAGCTTCAGCCTGTGGGAAAAGGGTTGTGGGGAAGACAAAGACAGGAGAATCCACTTCATAAATGTCCTTAGGGCGAATGACTACTGATCCTGCAGGCTGGGAGCCAGAAAAACACCACATAACCTCTTGCTCCAAAAACCTCATGTAGTGTACATCCTGCAGTTCACCAACACTGAAACGGGCCACCCTTGAGGTGTACAAGTTGGGGGCTTAACGGCAGCATGGACAGTGCTGAAAAAAGCTGACACCGGCAGGGAGAGTGCAGGGAGAGGCCAGGTAGGTAGATGTCATAACTGGAATTGGTTCTTAGCCAAAATGCCTCAGAAGAGCTTAAGACAACTCAGACTTCATACCAATATGTGTCCCAGACAAGAGAGTGCTGTAGGTGCTGTATTTCTGGGAACATGCTCAGCAAAGGTCCCCATAGGGAAAAAAAAAAACCTCCTAGCTCTCCAGGGCAGCTGCTGGCACCTCACAGGCTCCACAACTTATATGAGTCCTAGATAAAGGTGGGAGCTGTCTTTATGTGATCAAGGTCTAAAAAAATGAGTCAAAATAGGAATGTGGCTAATTTGCTTCTAAGACAGAATGATTTCTTTGATAATTCACTAACAAAGACATTTCACTGATTCATCCTAACACAGAAAAAAATAAAATGATGGCACTTTGACCTTATCATTGCTACAGCAATAGTGCTGACTTGCAAGCACTCTGCCCTCTGTGCTCAGAGAACCCTGACCCTACTCATCAGAACAATTTGGTGCCTATGACACATTCTGGTGCCTGTTTGTTGCTGAAATTGTCACGAGGACTCCAGACAGCTCCTGGTTCTGAGCCCTCAGCCATGGCTGGATTGAGGCCATACCTCTTTCAGGACATCTGTGTGCTTGGACTTGGCATTCAGGATTTTCTGGAACTCTTCTGACTCCAGATAGGCCAGCTGCTCACGACGTTTCTTTTGGGCAGGCTCCAGTTCATCCAGATCTAGGGAGACAAAAAGCTCAGTCCTACAGAGACCAAGTTCAAAACAAGGTTGTGATCTCTAAGCGTGATCACTGCAGGAGATTTTGAAAGCCTTTGGTTAGTGAGACAGCTGTTCAGGTCAAACAGCAGCCTTTCATAGTTCAGAAGAACGTGAAGCCAAGTTCAAATACGGCTTCAGGAAAAAAAAAGAGCTTATTTATTTATTTTAAAAACAACAAAGAGTGCATCTTCTTTCAAATGATGCCTAGGGAAGCAAGTCATGTTGTCTTCCTGACTGATGGAGAAGCTTTAAAAGGAATGAAGCAATTCATCCAAGACCACACAGTAAATTACCAGCAAAAAAGCTCAAGTTCTCACAAAGAATTCTGATGCCTTCCCAGGTGGGACTGTTTCTTGGTTTCATCAGGTATGCGTTGCAAATGCTCAAGTGCCAGAAAGAAGGGAACAGGTATTTGGACAGAAACATCAGAGATTACATCTCACATTCTCTCCACAGCTTTAGAGATTCTTTCACCTTTGCAACAAACTCTTTTAAGCTCTAAACATACCTAATTTGGCCTCTCTTTGGCACAGCCATTAAGACCTTAACCCAGCAAGCAGTGTTGCACCCTGCAGGACATGAGCTTATTTTTGCTATTTTAGAAGGTAATGTTACATATCATTCTCACCTTGCAGATGAACGTTTTTCTCAACTCTTTCAACAATTCCTATGACCTCATCAGCATTGGCTCTTTTCCTCTTCACACTGTTTGGGTCAGTTTTAGCAAGAATCTGGCCTTTTGCTCGTAGTCGGTGTATGGCAGCCAGCTAGGAAACAGGACAGAGCAGTCAATGTTGGTTACCAGTCTGGCTCCCATGTTCTTACTTCCAGAAGCAGCAAAGGAAGTCTGTCAAATGGAGACATAAGTTCCATGGGTCTGAGCACAGAGCTGGCCAATGTGAGGCTCAGCAAAGCTGCAGTCTGATGTTACACACAGAGGCACTGGAGCAATTCTGGAGGCTAACTACATGCAAGATAACATAGACCTTGGTACTAACATCTGTCGGGAACTGCAAGTTCCTTGTGTGCTGTGAAGTCCAATCTGACCGACCCCACAATCAGAAACTTGGCTAACATCAGGACTAAGCTGGTGTATCAGGCTCCTCTAATACCACAAACCATGCTTCTCATAACCTCCCTTTTGTGATACAAGATTCAACGAGCTGTTACCTTTTTGGCTTCTGCCAGGCTGTCTAGCTTTGGTGTTGAAGGTGGAGACCTGTCAAAGAAGAGGATATCTTCTCCTTCTGAGAAGCCTGTGCCTAGTCTGGGCCTCTGAGGAGTTGACATTTTTGTGACTTTAGGAAACTCTGCCCCAGGCATTGGGGAATGGACCGAGGACTGTCTGGAGGAGGACGGCAAAGCAGGGCTGCTGTCTTTACTTGTGCTCTGGAGAAACCTTGTAAGACAGTAACAACTCATTGAAACAGGGACAAATGTTAAAGAGATAGAAAGGTTTAAAAAACAGGTAAGAGTGGAAGGGATGCAGACTGATCTTTCAGTAATTGTCCTTTAACTGCTAAAAAATCATGCATTAATTCAGGCCTTCAGGAGAGAAAAAGAAGACAAAGGAAGGAAATCACTCAGTTGCTGAAACCAGGAGTGACTTGAAGAAGTCACTAAAAGGACTGAATGATTAACTGCTTTCCAAACAACAACCACCCAGAGAGAAATCAAGTGAAGCTGAGAGGTGTGAGCCAAAAGCACAGAAATGGGCTTCTTTGCAGAATGGGTAGATAAGCAATGGGACTCTTTGTCACAGGGGGCACATAAATGCATAGCTTTACATAGGCCCTGGTGAAGAGGTCAGACAGGTTTATGGGGAAAATAATGTTAAGAAATCTTCAGAGATATTGTGACAGATACCATGTTTAGCTTGGAAAGTCCCTGAAATACATAATGTAGGCTGGGAAGAGTATTTTAATGAAATACTATCATGATTGTTTCTAGCCTTATTAGCCTCCTTCACATTTTGTTTTGACTCTTGTTGAGCCTTTTGAGACTACATCAATCTCAGTCTCACCCAGGGTGGCTCTTCTGAGGTTGTTCTTAGATTTGTTAACAAGATATTTGCAGAACTCTAGGCAAATCTTAAGGTTTGGAACACCCTTGCAGGCCACCAATGAAGAGAACTGGAACCCCTAACTCCAGTTTCCTATTCTCATCAGCCTCTTCCCATCATGCCCTCCAGTTGCTGGGCACCATGCTGAAACACTTGGTTCTCCACTGAATGCTGGGGCATTTCTATTTAAATGAAGTTTGTGTTAAAACAGCAAAACACCTCGCAGAGGGGTGCCATAACAGAACCCTTCCTGTCCATGTCAGTATCTATTACCTCCTCTGAATCTCTTCAGATCGCTTTTTTCTGGCCTCCAGCAATTTCTGTTTCTGTTGCTTAAGCAGTGCTGAAGCTGAGATAGATTGGAAACTGGCCTCTTGTTTCTTTTCAGCGTCTGGGGAAAAAAAAAAACAAACAAACAACCCAAACCAAAATGAGGAGCCACCAGTGATTGCTCAGAGGGAAGCTGAGTATTTTCAGGAGTGGGTTTTCCTTCATGCAACATGACAATACCTGCTTTGGTCCAGTGTTTGCAGAGGTTTCGTGCTCCGAAAGTTGGCTGTGCCAACAGTTCCTTGAATTCCTCAGAACATTGCATGGATCTGTTTGCTGCACCTGGAGCATAAGAGGCATAAATACAAAAGTTCTGGAGTCAGGAAGAGAAGCAGGTCTAGCTTCAGAGATGGAGGAAAGTGGTCTAGGTTGGAAACCCCCCCCAAGGGTCACCTGGGTGAACATCTTCTCAAAGCAAAGCCAACTTCCATGTTATATTTGGTTGCCCAAGGCCTCATCCTCACAGAAATCATCACAGAGACATTTCTGCCCTGTCTGCAGTTTCATCAGTCAGTCAGTTCCCTGTCAACCTTAGCTGTCTGTGATGCTCTCATCATTCCTATTTTCAGAATGCTTGGAAGCCCTGAAGCCAGCACATCTTATCCCTGGAGGGTTAAGAGCAGCTCAAAGCTAGAGACAGGATACACACTGTCTTGTCTGAAATGGAGGCAACTGAGGGAACTGAAGGACATGAATAAGACCTCTAAGTGGCATCTAGGGCACACAGTTTGAATATTGTCATCTGCTCTCCACTGAGCACAAAGAGGGCATAATATTAGGTGCTTTACACAAACAAAATGGAGGCAAAGAAGATTGGTGACATCCTGACAGCTATGGGCTTTGAAGATCACAAATAAAAGCACTAAAAACAGGCTGGGTACTTAGGAGGGTCCCCTGCATTGCAGATCTGACTCAGATTTACACTTAGTATTCCTCTGATGCTTTCAAGATTGGCACAAGTCATTTATTTTAATCAAATAAAATAAATTCTCTGGTTCAAAGTTCTTAAAACTTCCAATTCCCATTAATCTGGCAAAGATCTTCTGTCACTGTCCAAAGACAGAATAGGAGACTTAATTCAGGGGCACTGATGAAAAAAGATGCACGGGGCTACACAGTTGCTTAGTTACATTTGCCTTGCAGCTACAGTCTCAAGAGGGAAGAGGAGTTTTGATCAATTGAGAAAGCAGCCTGCAAACAGCTGTCCTGTAGCAAACCAATTGCCAGACTCATTCAGTGAGTAGCAGGGTCCTGAGACACTTTCACACATTAAGCTGGAAGTACTGAAGGTGAAGATATGACATGGGTAATTAGGTACCAATTTTCTGCTTGGTTTCCTGGACAATTGCATCAACTCCTCTCACAACCAGGTTGGAAAGCGTGGTTTGAACCTTCTTTTTTGGCACTGCAGCTGCTGCACTAGAAAGAGGAAACAAAACCAGAACATCAACTTTCCTATGCTTAGAGCAAGGACAGAAGCTCAAACACTAGTTCCACACTTCAGCAGAACTCTAGCCACACTAAAGGGTGTGTTCTCTCCTGTCTTTGGGAAGGATATGGATCAAAACCTGAATTCTAGCACAATGTTTAGGATCTCCCATTTTTCCCTGTGCTGAGGTATGTACTTCTGATGCATTAAGAGAAAATGAAATGTAGGTAATGGCTAAGCTTTGCTCAGTCAGTTCCAGGGATGAAAGGAGGCTGGAATAGCTTCGTTACTGTGGACTAGTATCAGATATCAAAGGGCAGTGGTAAGAGGTTGAAAGCTGTGTGCAAGCACAAGGCTTGATCCAGCTGTGAGTCAGGTCTTTCCACAGCTGTCTGAAGGGGAATTTGTATGAATGACCTGGCCCCTCCATGCTAGTTATGAGATCCGTATTTATCTATTGATCTTGATCACTTAAGACACAGGGTGCACTACTGTCTGCTCATTAACACAGTGGTACTGCATTCATTCAGCTGAGAAGGAGCAGAGAAAATACAGAACACACTCAGTCTGGGGTTAAATGCAATAAGCCCTAATGAAACAGGGCAAGGGAATGCCCATCTGGGTGCTCCAACGCTCCAGATCCCACTAGAAAGTTCATTTCATCTACTGAAACACAAAGCTGCTTGGCTTCACAACATAGTGTGAGAGTTAAAAATCACCTCATATCATCTTAGTGCTGTCAAGATTTTCCTATCAAACAGCAGCTCTGTTACCCCAAGAGCCCAGGAGGATTACACCCAATGTGGGGCATTTTTGACTCTTAGGTGAGTGTGGTTAGGTTAAAGGGATCTCTGACTTAGACCCCTTGAGAGACTGCTTCAGGCTCACTTATGTATGGGGGGCATTCTGTTCAAAAGCAAGGGCAATAAGTGGTTTATCTTACACTGAGGCTGCATATGCTGCTGAAGAGACACCTCCGTAGTAAAACCCATCCTGACACAGCCTCTCCTTCAAGCTGGGATTCTTCCGACCAGCTTTTCTGGGAATGCGGCCGCCAGAGAAAGTGGACTGCAGATCTGCACGCTTTGAGCTGATCCTCTTGTACTGGGACTGTATGTGATACTGACAGTATTCACAGTCTTTCTGCAAAGGCATGGAAGAAGCTTGATGCAGAACACTGGCAATGACAATTCATTCCTCTCATTCACATGCATCATCCTTCTATGGCTAAACTGAAGTGACACTTCTGTTGTATTACTCCAGCACTGGAGCAGCTTGGCAAACACATGCCCACAGTCCAGCAACAAAAAACAAAACTGAAATAGTCCACAATAATCGCTGTAGAGGGGAGAAACCTGTGCATCAAAGAGTTTTAAGGCTATTTCTTGGCTCAAGTCAACTCATGGCCCAGGACCTCTTACCCAGATTCTGTACTCTTGCCACTGAACTGTATGCAGTTTTCTTACTGGTATGAACAGAGAGGAAAACTAATACCAGAGCAAGATAATTTATGTACTCATTTCAAATTAATCCACCAATTGTCAGTGCCACTATGAGGAACTTTAGAACCAATGGTAGTGACCCTGCCAGTCAAGAGAGAGCAGAGGTATGAACATTCATCAAGGACTCTAACTTTTTACCAAAGAAAATATTCATTCTCATTGACATTCATCTGCGCCAGATTTCTATAACTGCAGTGATCCCACAATTTTTTGTCGGTAATTAGACAGCCAGTTCCTTCATGAGGTTCTTCTGCCAGACAGCCTCCATCTGTGGTTTGTTCCAGGTAGCACTGGCACATCTCACTGGTACTGGGAGTCTTGTTTGCAGCCACCTCCTGGAGTGAGTCTGCAATCACAGCCTTGTTTTGTTACAGGTAGCTTTGGTACTTGTTTTCTTTCCACTCCATACACTGAGTTCCTCCCCAGTTCTTCATTCCTTTATTTTCTCTCCTCCTCTAAGAGCTCCACTACTAACTGTCACCCTTCTGACTTAGACACAGTTCCTTTCAGGTATCATAACATCACCAGTCATGAAGTGACATAGTCCACAAGTTCTTTAAACTAGTACAGGTCAGTACTGTCCCCATAAAAAGAATCCCAAGACCTTTTTCACCTCATGTCCAGCACCCCACATTCAAGTATAAGTATTCTGGTAGCCTGCAGTAATGCTGGACAAGGGAACTCATTGGGTTGAAACCATCTGTGAAAAACACAACTATTCTGAAGAAAACCCTCTTAGTGTTTTACTTTGGGTCACTTCTCCAGTGCAATGCATGGAACCGTGCAGCAGCACAAAGTAGGGTGTATAGACAGTGAGGGTCAAGACCATCTCTTGTTGCTGTACCAGCTTTGCAATTAGGAAACTACAGCTGCTACTACATCAGAGGCAGGTTCTCTGGGTTTCATTTCCATCCACTTTGGTCAGTTACAAGTCAAGATCCAAAACCAGGTCAGATAGTTGCAGCATTACAAGATCAGCAGCCAGATTTTTACCAACAGCTTAACTACAGAGATACAGACCAGGTTCACGATCTGTGCACAAGGATCTCCATTCTTCTTCCTGGCTTTGCAGGTGCCCATGTCCAGAGCTTCACCCATGAGGAGGATCTTCTGGGGATGGTCAACAGACAGACACACCTAGAAAGAAAGCAGAACATGCCTTGAGGAGGACTGGATGGGTATCTCGCTTGAGGTCTCTGGTTTGGCACCCCTGGTTTTAAGAGTGCAGTTTTAAAATGCAGGTTTAGTTAAGAAAGTCACATGTCTTGTTTGGATTGAGAAAAGAGTCAGTTAAAAAGGAACAAAACAAACAAACAAACAAACAAAAAAAAAAACCAAAAAAAAAAAAAAAGGAAAGACAGAGAACGTCTTTCTCACAATGAGATGAAAGATGTTGGACTTCTGCGCTCAGAGCCTCAGGAAACCAAGGACCAGCAAAGGCAGATCTAAATGATGGTCCAGCACAACTGCCTGGCTTTGATGCCATCATGGCAACCACACTGAGCATTGGATGGGAAGAGGAGATAGACTGGAGCTCTGTCCCTCTCCATATGTCTAGGTCTGATCAAAACAGACTCCTGTGCAAGAAGAGTGTCTACCTCAGCCAGAGATACTGAGAGTTGTGTCTGTAAGTAAGAACCACTGAGAAGTCAGTTTTGATGTTGTTCTAAGCGTGTACATTATAGCCAAGAAGGACCATTCTTAACAGTGAAATCTATCCCTTACATGAAATCTGGAATGACTTTCTACTGCTTATTCATGTTAATTTAAGCAATTATGTAGCTTAATAGACAATTAATGAGGTTCTTAATTTTTCCATTTGGAAAACTTAAAATGACAAACACTACATCACTAGCAACTAGATTGAAATTCCTCTTGTCAGTAAAAATGCTTTCAATTCCAAAGCAATTAAAAAGACATAAAAAAAATTAATCTATTAGCAAAATGAAGCCACCTTAAATGTTTTGATACATACAGAGAAGTATTCAGCATGTTTGTAGTCATAAGTAATTGATAAAACAAGTGAACTACTATGTATCAACTTAATATATAGAATACATCATTTGTTTAACAAATCAAATACTGCTTCTTCTCAGTCATGGGTTTGGAACCAGGGAACATCTTGCAGTCATATCTGAGGCTTAAATTAGAAGACAGAAATGAGCTTCCCCACCTTATTCAGTTTTGAGAAACCTTTAGGCTGAAATAGGCATTGCTTTGAAGTAGCTAAACAAACTGAACAGAAAATACCCTCCCTACATCCGTGGTGGAGCCAACTGCTATCAAAAGCAGGTTAAACACTTGAACAAACTCTAGTTTGAGATACTTAATAGGACTTCTTGAGTTACAGTCTTCTAGAAGGCCAGGAGCAAAGACATACCATGCAAAATCAGTTCAAACTTTTAGTCAGACTGCTGTAATTCCAGCCTTAATGTCTGTTCTAAAGCTAATTCTCAAGCAAATATGAGAAAGTTCAGCTCTGGATTTTTATCTGCAGCTGTTGGGAAAAGGAAAAATCGTCTCACCTCATCTGAGCCTTCTTTAGGTTTCATAGGGTTAGCATTGAGCAGCCCAATGACAGTGCCTTGGTCTGTCTTCCAGTGCTCTTTGTGGACCTCTCCGAACAAGAAGAGTGAGACATACTGACTGAGATCCCGTAGGTCGTTCAGCCGCCAGATGCTGAAGGTTCTGCCCTGGAACAGATGTTGCCTTTTTTCAGTTCTCAGTGCAAGGACAGGGACTGCATCCCTTCTTGCTGCTGATTTAAGAGAATTGTCCTGATTTTCCTGCCCTCAGGGTTCTCCTGATTCAGAAAAGCAAAGTTTGTAACCACAGCAGAGGTTAGATACAGTATCTCCAGCCAAACCGCAAAGCCAGTTCTGGGGTTCTTACAGGTCAAATAGCACAATAATACTGCTACCACTAATCTTAATGATAGTAAAGCTGGCCAGCAGCCTTGCTTGCTGAATGAGGAGGTTTTTACCTTACTGATCACACAAAACCAAGGTATATCCAGAGCTCTGCTTCAAAGACAGGTCAGAACGACCTCTAGGGAAATGATGGAAGCAGAAAGTGTTAGTGCATTTAAAATCTAGAAGGCTGTCCACAACAACTGAGAGTCACAGCCTTTTTTTTTCTTTTCATACTGGCATTTAACATCTAGGAGTGGACAAACATACTAAAGAGATTTATGCTATGGTCACATTAGCCAATGATACTGTCTGGGACAGTTGCACCAGATAAGCTAAGGACTTAGCCTGAGGACTAAAAGCAGCATCAATGCATGAAACCAGATGAGCCAAGATCTTTAATACAGCAGCTTTTCATTAACTACATGGAGTTGGCTGATTAAGTTGAAAATCTAATTAGTTTCTCAAGAAAGAAGAGCAGCATTTCACGTGCACTGAGCAAGGGATACAATGAAGTTACTTACATTGTTTGTGCTCTGAGGAGTCACCTTCTTAATTATGACTCCAAATGTTACCCAGTCTATTTCCTCCAGTTTTTCTGCAGCAAGTTTGCTTTTCAGCTGGGACAGTCGGATGAGCTTCCGGTTAGCCATTTTCCTGTCCATTTCAGCAGAAGACACCCGGGGTTTTCTAGGTCAACAGAAAGCATGCAAAAGAGAACACTCAGAGACAATCAAAAGCATCCAACATTCTCCTGGGGAGACTGTGCCTTGCTGCAAGATGCCTCTGTGCTTTAGTTCACCTTGAGGTCACTTGAAACAAAATCCCTCAGTTCAGGACACTGTACAAATACCACACTGGGTTTTGTACAAATAGCTGCACCGCAGCTTCATCCCAAGCCTGCGGTAACTCTGTTCGTTCAAGAATGACTGAATCCTAGAGTGTGTGAGCGGTTTGGAAATCTAGCATGGTTTCTTGTGAGGAAAGACACCGTGAGTATTCAGAGACCTCTTGTGGCCACAGCCAGTATAGAGATGGCGAGTGGCTCCGGGGGCTTCTCAACTTGGAGCAAAATCTGCTCAACTGGAGCACAGCTGGCTTTGCACATGCCCATTGCTCCCCTCCTCCACCAGTGAGAACATACCACAGAAAGTGGGGCTAATAAAATTAGTCTTCTTTTTTGTTGGAAAAGAGCAAAGTTAAAAATAGAAATAGAAACATGTTACTAAGCCAAAAGTCAGTGCCACCTGTTAACTGATCAACCAGTCACTTGCTCTGGCTTTGTATAATATCCACTAATGACAACTGGCTATCTGACATGGCTTAATGATGTATACACAGCAAATCAAGAATCCAGTCCTCCATGCACCACAGGACATTGGACTGGTTGTGCTTTCACTCCCATTACCCATCTGGTGATGTCCCCAGAATGCTCGGTGCTGGGCTGCTGACTGCTGACCTTAATCTCAGTCCTGAGAAGGTTTCCACAGACACAGGCTGAGTTGTTGCACTGGAGCATGGAGGCACATGAGGAGTCTTCGCTCTGGTCACCTTACTGGGAGTGTTCCCTGCTGCAGACTTGAGAGGTTGGAATGCCAGACTGAGGACTTGCTGAGGAGGACTCTTGTTCTCTTGAGCAAGAAAAAAAAAAATTTGATAACAGAAGAAAACTTCTACATAAAAATAACACTAGTGTCATGGTAGGCCTAGACAGGCCAAAATAGGCCTGTACGTATCCTGGCCTGCCCAGACTTGTTTTTCTGCTCTCCCTCTCTCTGTTTTGGAGCCAGGATAAGGTCAGAGATCATCTGCTTCCTTTCCCCAGAACCCTGTGAAGCCTGGAAAGAACCAGAAGCCTCAATGGCTGACAAGTGTTTGGGTACTGTCTGAAGCTGTAGCTAGCCCTGTGAGTTGGGAGATAACTTTTGTGAGTAAATACTTAAAGCCTCTTGTAATTCACCATTGCCTTCTGCCATAAGCAGAAAGGAGCTCCTTGAGCCCATCTAGTGAACAAGTGGCATAATTGACCGCAAGCAGTGTATTGACCGCTGGAACTTTCTCTGCCAGTTCAATTAATCTTTATATTTTTGCTAGTTATTTCTAGATCCTATTCCTCTGTATAATGTTTCCATGACTGTTGCAAGAGAATCTGATTATTATTAAAACTAGTAACCAAGGGGGCGAGATTCCTAAATAGCTAAATTTTGAAAATAGCATCTTGCAATCAATTAATTACCCCTCCATTACACTAACTTACATCTGACCAGAGAAAGGAGTCTATATAATGCACTTAAGAAGGTGTAAGACTGTCTTATCTGTCTCAGACTGGTTTTCCAGTCAGATGGAAACTGACAGCTTCAGGTCATTCATGTGTAATGCAAACAGTGAGTTCTGCCTGCTGAGAAGCCTCCCAGAGCATGTTATTTTCTAGGTAAGCTAAACTGCAGCATATTCAGAGGCAAGCTAGAGCGCTGTCCAAGTTAACCATAGAATCAACCAGGTTGGAAGAGACCTCCAAGATCATCCATTCCAACTTATGGCCTGTCAGCACACTTTGGAAAGCTCTGCTCTACTCTGCCCCACTCCAGAGAAATAAATCAGAACAGCTTCTAGACGCAGAAGGGTTTTCATATCTTATTCCCCAAAATAATTATAGAATGGTTTAAGTTGGAAGCGATCTCAAAGCTCATCTGGTTCCAAACCCTCCCGCCATAGGCAGACACCTCCCACTAGAACAGGTTGATCAAGGCCTCATCCAACCGGCCTTGAACACCTCCGAGGAGGCTGCGGATCACAGAATGTAATCGTTACAAAAAATACAACAACTGTATAGGTAATAACCTCTCTTCCACTGTGACCAGGCTGCTACTGGTGCCCTGATTAGTGTAAACCAATCCTGGATGCGTCCACACCGCTGCTGTGAACTAGAGGCTTTTGGCAGAGTGCCTCAGTGAAAGGCAGACTGAGAACGGTACCTGCTGAAGGTGCTTTTGATTTCTGTATTTCACGCTTGGCTGGCAGTAGAAGATTGCCCAGTTGAGCTGAGAAGCATGGTGACTCTTGCAGCTTCTGAGCTTTTCTTTCCTTTAAGGTTGGAAAGGGAGATTTACCTGGCCAAGGGAAAAAAATAATATTTAAGAGACATCAGGGTCTGGACTCAAACACCAAGAACTGCTCTAAATTAAGTAATTATCTGAATAACAAGCTCAAGTCAATTTCTCCATATAATTCTATTACTACACCTTATGAGCTACAGCAGCAAACATAGCTGTATTTTCATGGTGTATCAACAGCTACCAGTACGAAGGGACACTTCTTTCTCTGGAGCACTTCATTCATGAAAGCTGCCCCGTATAGGATCAATCCAAGATGCAGATATCAAAACTGTAGCTTAGTGATGTAGCCTGTAGCTGCTGGGAACAGCCTGTGTGGAAAGATACCAGATCACCATTCCACCTAGCTACTCAACATCCACTTTAGGACTATATGGATTCTTGCCTACAAATTGCATGCTGGTAGGCCAGCAAAAGCAAATCACAAAACCATTTAATTTGTCTCTTTACCAGGTGTTTTGTTCTCAGGGCCTGAACTGGATTGCTGCCCAATAGCAGTCTTCTGCAACTGCTCCTGTAATGTCTTCATCTGTTCTTGCAATTTTCTCAGCTCAGCTGGGAAAGAGGAAAAAAAAGTAAAAGGATTATAATGAAGACAGCAGGAAACTATTGCAAATGGGGATTTATGAGTTCCGTGGAAATCTGACAGTTTTGCTGCATCACAGAAACTTAGAAAACAAAGGCTAGAGCCACAATACAGATTTACTTGATTCTGCATAGCTCACAGTGAAAGGATACTTCTCCATGCATCTTGGAGCTAATTCTCCTCATTTAAATACTTGACCTCACTATTTCCCTTGCCATATTTCATATTTCTTTCCCACTGAGCATAAGACAATTTAAATGGCTGATGATTTCACTAATTAGCATAAAGAAATGCTCCCAATGTAATCAAATACGTGGCCTGGACACAGGATGGCTCAGTGGCCAGGTCTGCTTCCTCAGTGACTGGTATGGCAAAACCTCCTGCTGCTAAGTCCTGAGGGGAAAGAGAGAGTTGTGCTGAAGATAGAAGCAGCATTGCTCTTCACCAGACAAGGTACAGGTACATAGGCAACCTTCTGTATCCTGCTCAGCAGAGCCAACTTAAATTCTCTAGCTGACTTCAGTCTTCTTTTTTTTTTTTTTTTTTTTGGGTGGGGGGGGAATAACAGGTTTGGTGAGTTTGGCCTTTGAGCACTGAAAAATTGAGTTAAGAGACTTTCACAAGGACTTTCTGTATTCTCTGTCTGGGCACCAGCCTAAATTGAAAAGCAGCAGGCTCTACGTTCTGCATGCTAGCTCTCCAGAGACAAGATATATAGGATAAAACAGATAAAAGATGCTGTTACAGAAACCTTGCAGTTCTTGGTTAGTCTTCTCTTTTGCCTGACTGGGAGTTGAAGTAGGGACAGTGTCTTCTGCTTCCTCTTCTTCCAGCAGATCATCCACATCTCCAAACAGTGTAGCCAGGTTTTCCTTCCGTTCTTCAACCAAGTTGTCCTCATCACTGACCTCCTCAGTGTAGGGTGCATCATCTTCTGCATCAAAGAGCTCATCATATTCATCTGGTTCTCTATCCTCACCACCTGGGGCATCTTCTTCCCGAGAATTCTCCTCCTCAGTTGCCTCACTTTCTTCCAGGAGGGAGGCCAACAGATCCAAGTCATCATCAGCTAAGGCAAAAATTAAACTCATCATTACTTCGTTCCAGTTCAAGGAAAGTTGCCATGAGGTAAAATATGCATAGAGTACTCTAAACACAAGCTAATTACAACTAAATCAGAACAGTAAGTAGCATTCCTAAAAGATTACTCTTTCTCTAAGGAAGATAAAGCAGCTCCTTGCCATCTGGCTAGTCACTCAGTTCACAATCCAAGCTGGGTGGTCAGCAGAAAATTTGCAGGCTACTTAGTGCTAGCTTCTTTTCCTGTGCAACTGATTGTGCAACAGCTGCTGTTACAAAGAAAAGCCTTGGGACCTCTAAAGGTGTACCCAGGAGCTCTGCAAAAGCTGAAGAGGAAGATGCAAGGCAAGCAAGAAAGCTATCTGCAGCTATACTAAGAAAACAGAAAACAAACAAAAAGATTAAAGGGACAAATAATGGGGGGAACATCAAGGGAAAACAGAGAGAAAGAGATAGGAATGGGACAAAAAGCAGAACTGAACGTCAAGGCAAACCAAGAAATGTACTTAGCCTTTGCTGCTGAAGAATACATAACCAAGGAAGGAATAGAGCAATCTCACAGAAAAGTGCCAACAATGAAGGCAAGGGGCAACCTTAAAGACTTCCAAAGCCTCAAAGTGAGGTCACTGCAACATAATTGCCTTTGCTAAAAAAATTACCAAGTTTTCTGAACACTTGAACTTATTTAACTAGCATATTGGTCAGAAGATGACTTTCCTACTGAACATAAAAGAGTATTTTCTTCCTTACCGTCCATGATTTCACAGAGATTTCTTCAAGAGTCCCTCAAGGAAAAATATTATCTGTCATGGGGATAACAACAGTGATAAAGTAGATACAGATCAACTATAAATACATACTGTGTTCAGACTCCTAATTTGATGACTTGCAGACTACCAGCCTGAATTGCTTACAGCTGCAGACGAAGACTCCATTAAATTTAAAACCCTCATGTATACTTTCCACATCTGAAGTCTGACCTATTGGGAACTCGCTGCAGCTTAAGAGCCTTATTCAGGAAAAAAAGAGCCAATAACAGACACAGATTTTAAGAAATGCTTGCTGTGTTCTTCTAATAATAACCCTTTCCATCTCATCAGTCCTGTGACAGAATCATTCAGACTTCATTTGAAAATGGAAATTAGTGAAGTTTCACTCTCATACAACACAGTTCTCTGCACGGACAGACAGAAATGGCCAAGGGAAGGCTGGATACCAAGAAATCTACTGAAGATGGATCACTCACAAATCCACGCTCTCTGTGCTTACAGGGCTTGCCGCTGCAGACTTTGGTTTTGCCCATAGACTGTATTGTTAAGATTCTCTCTGTTCCCTGGCTCCAGAATATTAAACTTCAGTAAAGAACACACATGAGCAGGCGTGGCTTGTGACCACCGCACTGCCCCGGGCTTCCGTTGTCTCTGGCTTGCTGGTGACACTGGCCCACTGATCCGATCCACTGGTCGTGATGGGAACCATCCTGGGGCTCACCCGAGAGGCCGCGGCGGATTTCCCCAGAACCTCCTCCTGCCTCTCTCCTGACCGCCAACCCCAGGCTCGGCTGTATCGTACCCTCCGCCTCCTTCCCGCCCACGGACCACATCGGCCGCCTGATCCCCATCCCTACCCTCAGTGGATCCCCAAGACCCACAGGCACAGAGACACCAGGGGATCCTCCTCCCCCACACAGGTTCTCTCCTCGCTTGTCCACCTCCCCCTCCCAAGGGAACCCCGACCTCCCCCAGGGTTTCCCCGGGGCGTACCTCCGATCCTTCACCTCAGTCTCCGTTCTGCTCCGCCCCGGAGACCGTTTATCCGTGCCCTCGGAGCCGCCGCACCCCCGACGCCCCCCATGGCTCCCCGGACCTTCCCTCTCAGGGCCCCGCTCACCGCCAGCCGCGCGCTGCCCGGCACCCGCCAAAATTCCAACCAGGCCCCGCCCTCTCCACGCATGCGCGGCCGCGCGACCGCTCCTGCCGGCACCGCCACGGCTGTGGGCGGGCGGGGAGCGCGGGCACGGCCCTTGGTGTTTGGATCGAGCGAACGGGCGGCGGCAAGTGCTGTGCGGAGTGAAGTCACGGGTATGAGGGTGAGGCTATCGTGGAGCTCTGTGCAATGCCACCGCCTGCCTTGCGATGCGAAGACTGTCCACGCAGCTCTGGGATGGCTGTGGGTGAGTCCGCTTAGCCGTGAACCTGCCCGTGGCTGGTCCGAGTGGCCTCCAGGGACAGTTATAGCAGGCACCACAGCCGTCTGAATTACCTGAATTATCTCAGCACTTGTGTTAACCCAGCAAATTAAGGTAGTGCTGTCCTGTGCAGTTGAGAGGATTTTTAGTTTGGTTCAGTATCACAGTATCACCAAGGTTGGAAGAGACCTCACAGATCAAGTCCAACCCTTTACCACAGAGCTCAAGGCTAGACCATGGCACCAAGTGCCACGTCCAACCTTGCCTTGAACAGCCCCAGGGACGGCGACTCCACCACCTCCCTGGGCAGCCCATTCCAGTGTCCAATGACTCTCTCAGTGAAGAACTTTCTCCTCACCTCAAGCCTAAACTTCCCCTGGCGCAGCCTGAGGCTGTGTCCTCTCGTTCTGGCGCTGGCCACCTGAGAGAAGAGAGCAACCTCCCCCTGGCCACAACCACCCTTCAGTGTTTCTTCAGTAGGCACAAGCATGATTCTCTGAGAAATAGCATTTCTGAACATCCCACGAGCTCATTGCTTGAGGCCCAGTCTCCGTGTATCAATTACATCCCACATGCAGAAATCACCACCCAAAAGCCAGATGACTAATCATTCTAATCACAGAATCACAGAATGTTTTGGGTTGAAAGTGCCCTTTAGAGGTCACCTAGCCCAGCATCTCTCTGGCCAGCAGGGACATAGAATCATAGAATCATAGAATCAACCAGGTGACATCTTTAATTTGATCAGGTTACTCACAGCCCCATCTAACCTGACCTTGAATGTTTCCACGGATGGGACGTTTACCACTTCTCTGGGCAACTTCTACCAGTGTTTCACCACTCTAAAAAACTGCCTCTGTGCATCTAGTCTATAGCTACCCTCTTTTTGCTTAAAACCATTACTCCTTGTCCTCTTACAACCGGCTTTACTAAAAAGATTATCCCCACCTTTCTTATCAGCCCCTCTTAAAAAGACCTGAAAAAGTATCGGAGCTCAGATCCCAAGACTCTTGCACTTAGTCCATCCTGCAAGACAATATACAAACAAAGAGAGATTGTCTCTGGTATTTGGAGGCCAGCAGTACAAGTACCAAGTCAGAAAAGAGAAATTAAGGACACAAATTCTGTGGGAAGTAGAGGAATTGAGAAGTTCCAGCAGATGGCAGGAAAAAAATCAAAGATAAATGGCTTGTTGAGCAGTTGAAAAGTTCTGCTGATTAGTTGTCCACCAAACTGTATGGCGTGGTTTTGGGTTTTCTCCCAGGCATGCCAAGCAAGCTCATTCTGGATGCATCTGCAAAAGTGTTCCAGGAGAGCCCAAAGAGTGAATAATGACAGGAGATGAGGAGCAGCATGTGGATGCTGAGAGTCCTCTGTATTGTTGCTCATCCACAATAGGAGCAGAAAACCACCTTGTGCCCCACCTTGGCATGGGTGCGAATCCATGGGCAAGGCATTAGGAGGCAGTGTGATTTGTATTTTTCCTCTCTGTGGCTGCTAATTGCTAGTGTGATGCAGACTAATCACAGAGCATCACCAAGTTCCCCTACCCTCAGCCACTGGAATAATGATGGCTTGCCTGCTTCTGCGACCTGAAGTTTGCAAATCCAGAGAGACCTTGCGGCTCACAAATCTCAAGCCCACCTGTCAGGACTGTTCCCAGTCTGGATTTTTGATCTAAAGTGGAATGAAACCCTTCTGGCTCTGGTTTGCATTGAAACAGGGTATTGATCACACTGCTTCACAGGGAGTGTCCTTTGTTAAAAACAGATATGCCAGCAAGCAGTATTTCATGGACTTGTGGCATGTAGTCACTTTGAAACACAAATTAATTTAATCTTGTCTTTTGTCTAAGGGAAAGCAAGGAAGATGTACTCTAAAACCTGTGTTAATGAGCATCTGCTGGCCATGGCCACCTGTCATGGTAGCACACCTGTCCTCTGGACTGCAGTTAATGATGAGAACCACAGACAAGTAATCCTCCCTGTTGCACAAACAGAATTCAGGTGTCTTGGGGCTCTGGTCATTGCAGTTCCTTGTCCCCTGATTTGTACAATTAGACATACTATCGTATTTTTCTGTGAAGACCTACTCCAGCTAATGACCATGTCTTCCAGTTAGTATTCCTGTGCTAAGATCCCCTTTCTGAAGCATTTTAAAATGATTAATTTTGACTTGACAGATGCATAAATAATTCCTCCTTTGGCCTTTCACATTGATTTTCTGTGTTTTCATTAAGGTTATTGCTCCTCAGATGAAATGAGCTCTATTATCATTCTATTACTTTGACTTTGGCCTAGTAGCATTTCTATCAGATTTTGATCATTGCACAATCCATAATTATCACAAAGCACCTCTAATAAAATTGGATTCAGGGAAAAAGCCCATAAATCCCACTGCCACAAGGAACCAATTAAAAGCCAATGAGAGATTTCATCTGCTAGCAGTACTTGTAATTGATGAAGGAAGTTGCAACCAAACTAATGAATAACTCTTCACAACAGCTTTCTGTCAGCTCTTGAATTACCTGAAATAATGGACAAAGTTATGTGAGAACATGAGCTATATCTGACAAAAAACAAGAATATGGAGTATACAGGTGATAATCAGAACAACAATGACAGCCAGCAAAACAAAAGCAACTCCTCGCTTTAATTACAAGGGAACAAAAGGAATTGTGTCTCCTGGTATTGGTAGCTGAGAACTTGCTGACAACATGACATGAAAAATGCACTGAAGGAAGATTCTCTTTGGCCCAAGAAACATCCACAAGTATTTTTCTTGTGGATATCTTAAGAATATTCATCTGTTTGGAGTGCAACATAAATCTTCCACTAGTGAGGCCTTTGGTTTGAATTAATCAGGTCTAGAATAGCTTCTGTTTCAGGTTTAAAACAAAATATTGAGTAGAATATTGAGTCACCAAGCTTTTTGTTTCTAATTTCACAACTGATCTGTTCAGCAATTTTCTGTGATGTGGATTTTCATCCAGCAGGCATTTTAAGAAGCATTTATTTATGGAAGTAGGCTGACAGGAAAACCTGTCTTGTATAAGCACAAAATATCTGCTCTGACTCGTCTCGTTACGTTGTGGTAACCAGCAATCCCTAACACTTTCTCCTACAGAGTTGTTCCATTCTCTTTAGCTCACTATCATGACATAAGCTATACATACATATTCTACTGCACAACCATCACTCCCACATTCTTCTAATGTTCTTCTAATCCCATACCATTCTTCTGATGTTCAGAATGACAGAGCACCAGCCACATGTGACCTGATCTTTACTGTCATTTGGAAGAAGAGCATTCCTTCCCCGGTGCCTGAGAAGCTGTGCTGCTCTCCATTAGCCAGCACTGATGGAAAGCAGCAGCACTTGGACTTCGTACCACAGCTTCACTTCTTTTCCTTGAGAGTGGTCTGCATGAACTTGGCTGAAGCTGGGTGGCCAGTGGAGTTTTCCATGTACTCGAACATCTCTTCCTGAACCAGAGCTCATCTTCCAGGTGCACAAATATGCCTCCTCATCAGTCAAAGCGCTTTGCTGGGACAGACACCATGAGCACAGTGGAGAGAGGATAAGCAATGGATTAAAAAAAAAAAAATCTTCTTTTATCTATTCTCTCCTAAAATTGGATCCTAGCATTTCTGGAAGTGAAACACCTCCATGAAATAGGTCACAGTAAAGGCCACGGACCGGTTACTGTCGGTCACAGCACAGAGTCTCACATTTCTTTCAGACAGATGACACAGCTCCTAAACCGTCAGGAAGGGTGAGTACATGACTCCTTCACATATACAACACTCCAGTGAGGACAGCAGATGTGCAGAGAGATGTGTTTGAACACTGGGGCTTGCCTGCCTGGTGTAGTACTTGTGGGGAAGGGATTACCCTTCTGTTGCTCAGCAGTGACAATCACTGTCTCTATTTCTGGTGTACGTGGGAACTCAGAAACCCCAGAATTTAGGACTAAAACCATTGCTAACTGTAGTCCCATCATAATTTGTCCTGACATTTGACCCTAAGCCTTACCCTAACCCCTAACCCTAACCCAATATATATTCTGCTTAATAGGTACAGAAGTAGCTGTATTTTTCCAGTGAAGAAAATGTGGCATTAATGGAAATCTGCTAAGCCTGACTCTGTGCCACCTCCTTTGTCCCTTGCCTGCTTTCCTGAATATGATTCTATTTCCCATAACTCCTGCAAGGGGCTACAATAAACACTCATCATAACTGTCAGTTTTCTGTTTAGAAATTCCCACTTGGGACTACTCAAGGTTTGCCTGGTGAATAATTAACGTTAATTGTCTTTTGCCCTGATTTATTGTATTCCAAGTAGAATTCATGTCCTTTTTATTAAATAAACTTAGTGGGTTTATTAGACTAATGCTGAAAATCTAGCATTCTGATCAGACTGCACAGTAGTAGCAGTTTATAGTGACTGTAGCCCTATCCTAAAAGCATCAGAGAACCACAGAATGTCAGGGGCTGGAAGTGACCTCAAAAGATCATCTAGTCTAACCCTCCTGCCACAGCAGGATCACCTACAGCAGATCACACAGGAATGCGTCCATGCGGGTTTTGAATACCTCCAGAGAGGGAGACTCCACAACCCCCCATGGCAGCCTCTTTCAAGTGCTCTGTCACCCTCACAGGGAAAAAATTCCTCCTCATGTTTACATGAAAATTCCTATGCCTCAACTTCCACCCATTGCCCTTTGTCCTGTCATTGGGCATCACTGAGCAGAGTGTGGCTCCATGCTCTTGGCACTTACCCCTTACATATTTACAAACATTAATGAGGTCACCCCTCAGTCCCTTCTTCTCCAAAGAAGCTGGATACTTGGAGAAGTCAACCACTTCCACACATACTGCTTCTACGGGAAGCTGTTGAGCCACACAGTCCTTCAGGGGGATTTTAGATGACTCCACAAAAGACATTTCACTCACTTTTTTCCTTCTGCTCATTTCTTTCTGCATTAGGAATATGCAGCTGCCTCAAATCCAGAGACAAATTCCTGCTTGCCTGCCTTTATTCTGCACAATCTTTTAGCTGATGAACCCTTCAGGCACACCCTATGGTTAGAGTAAGGTTTTGGGATAAGAGCACCCTGTCTTTTGTCCAAACCACTACCACTGTGCAAGCAAAAACTAATTACAACTCCATTTTGGTATAGTTTTGCTCTTTACACAAACCTGCTCCAGTGCAGGTGCTTTAGACAGAAATGCACTTTCTCTTGCTTTTTATCTTCTGGAGATCCAAGTATTTCTGCAGATCATGCTGCCTATATTTGGTAGATTCAGGCTTCCTAACTCTGGCAACCCAACACCTCTGAGGCCAGGGCACTGCCATGTCAAATCAGGAAACATTCAGGCTTATTGTCATGTGAACTTTGAAGTGGAAAGGTGAACTAAGTAATCACATGGTATTAAAAATAAAACATTGAACTTTGATATTCAGGCTGTGTGATCATCACACCCTTCTCCTTCTGAATACCCAGTTCACTATTCTGGCAATCAGAATGAAGTGGACTGGGCACAAGCAAACCTTGCTGGAGCCCATTTATGAGCCTAACAACTTACCACAGAACCATAAAACGGTTTGTGTTAGAAGTAACTTCTAAAGATTACCTAGTCCAACCACCGTGCAGTGAGCAGGGACATCTTTAATTAGATCAGGTTGCTCAAAGCTGCATCCATCTTGACCTTGAATGTTTCCAGGAATGGGGCATCTACCATCTCTCTGGGTAACCTGTACTCATGTTTCACCACCCTCACTTGTTTACAGTTTCTTCCTTTTATCTAAGCTGAATCAACCTTCTTTGAGTTTAACACCATCACCCCTGTCCTGTCACAACAAGCCCTGCTAAAAAGGCTGTCCCCATCTTTCTTATGAGTACTGAAAGGTTGCATGAAGGTCTCCCTGGACAATAACGAAAGAAATGGTTGGACTTGATGATCTTAAAAATCTTTTCCAGCCTCAGAATCTAAGAACAAACCAGCACAGACTTAACCACTGGACTGTGAGGAGTCCTGGCATGTTTCTTTCCAGAAATTCAGTTTAGAACAGTGAAGGAAAAGAAGAATCTTTCCCTACCCCAAAGCTGGCAAAATCAGTCCAAATCCACCTGAAGGCATTCTTCCAGCTGAGCAGTGCCAACGTGACCAGCATGTTCTTCAGCAGGAAAATGATGCCATAAGGAGACACCATTTTGGCTGAAGGTTTTCATGCATCTCTTACTTCCTTTCCCTGCAGTTTCCAACAGTGCAAATGTTAGCTATTTGCAAAAGACACAGAACTCCTCGTCTGCATGGATCCCAGTAATTTGCTGGTTCATATTCTGTGAAAAGTTGTGCATTTTCCTCCCCTATGCAATGGCAAGTTAAGAACTGTTTTCATTTGAGATAAAAACACCAGGAAGGGCAAGCACAGAGCTAGTATTCTACAGCTCTTCTTATGCAAGGTTTTCAGCCACGGGGATTTCACAGTATCACAGTATCACCAAGGTTGGAAGAGACCTCACAGATCATCAAGTCCAACCCTTTACCACAGAGCTCAAGGCTAGACCATGGCACCAAGTGCCACGTCCAACCTTGCCTTGAACAGCCCCAGGGACGGCGACTCCACCACCTCCCTGGGCAGCCTATTCCAGTAGCCAATTTGCAATCCTGTGTCAGCCTCCAAAGCATTCACAGGCATTTACACTTCCAATAGATTTATTTTGAGATGTGAAAATCCAGTATATTCCTCTTTTTACATTAGGTTACATCCATCTCAGGGATTTCTAGCACAAATACTGTACAGGTTGAAATAAATTTATTATAATAAAGAAGAATCAAGACAACATCTGAAAAACAAACAGTTCTATAAAACCAAGTGACTTAGGTACACTGGCAGCTACATATATCAGACCTAAATGATCCATTTTAAACCTTACCCACATCTGGCTAAAGCAAGAAGTTACGTAAGCCATCAAAAATTCAACATCAGATTAGAATGGTCACAAGGGCAGCAATAAAACTGCCATCTGGAAAAGGAGCAGGGTTCATTTCAAATGTTCTATGAATACAGCACTGCTCCATTTGCCGAAAGCTTCTCAAACAGCTTTTTTTAAAGGACTCGGTTTCCTGATACATAGTATATGAGAGGTGGTATTTACAGACTCACAGTACTTGTAATTTTAAAGCATACACTCATCTCCCTTCTGACTTCAGTGACTCAGCCCTGTTCTGTGGGCTAGCCCTAGGATCAGAACACATCAGGGGAATGTTCCTTAAAGATTTCATAGCAGCAGACTCACCAGGAATTCTTTAGCACATCCATGTTGTTAATCTATAAAAATTCTTTTCCTAAAGCAGATTAAAACCAGATTAATGAGTATTGGGCAGGGCAGGAGTTTTACCCTTTTCCCACTGAATTAATGAGAAAACCCCATGAAACTTCCTTCGTGAGATGTAGAGTTTGTAGAGTTGAGGGTTGTTTGAGCAGGAAGCGGGGGGAAAAAAAAGGAAAAAAACAATAGTGTTTGGCAAGTGAAATTCCAGAAGATGAGGAATTGGAGAGCATCACTCAATTAATGCAGTCCATAACGTGAATCTGCAGTGTGTCCAGATCAGGTAGAATTTCTTCACATTTGGGACATGAATACATTGAGATATTCCGCTGCTCTGGCCAGTCTTGACTACCAGTTCCTGCAAGCAAAGAAGATAAACAATTACCTGTTATATTACTTGATTTTTCCATCCTTTCTGTGGAGCGGTGAAAAGAGGACTGGCTCTCTCCTAACAGCCAAAGAATCAAAGTCTCTGCAGCTACCCAGTTTCCACAACAGCCGTGGGGGAGCTGAGGAGCTGCTTGCAGCCAAGCAAAGCTGTTTTTAACTGAACACACCATGGGCTGACCCCAGGACCTGGAGAGGCTGCTGACAGTACCTCTTTGGACAAGGTGAGGTGAGTGTTCCCGATCTGGTGCCCTGGCTCCGTGACGATTCTGCATCTCTGCCAAAGAGTTCCTGCGGAGAGTTAAGTTAGTCAAAGACTCTGAAAAAGACTCACCAAAAGGTGTCCTCTCTTTGTCTCCAGAAAAGGTGAGCAAAAATAAATCAAAGCATTTGCGAGCAAATCACATCAACTGGTCATGCATTTAGTTCACAACTGCTTCTCAGAAATGAGACCTAGAGACACTGCTGCTTTGTGAGATCATGCCAGCGTCCTGCTAAAATCAGGGTCATACAACTGACACCAGCAGGATTTGGGCAGAGGACAGATACACATCTAGGGATCTGGGGCACGCTCCTCTGGAGAACTCCAGGACACTCATCTATTCAGGGCAAACCGCACATTTGATTCAAGTAGAAAAGCAGGTTACACCGGAAAAAAGGGTTCCGTGTGCAGATAATGTGAAATGTAACTTGATTCTTCTAGGCACTCCTCTTGTATCCACAGATTCCACAGTACGAGTGTAGGGGACAGCTCAAAGTGCTAAAACAATGCAATTCCAGGCTATCACAATACTTGAAACTATGAGTAGTCCCTTACTGCTTCCACGTGAAGAAGTGGCAGATAACCCTGGCATGCGTGCAGCAAGCTTAGCTGCAGATTCACCCCTCAAACTGAGGCCAGAACCCAAAGAAGCTCACATGAATCAGCAGAGAGAATTTACCAAGTATGAATCATCCAAAGTGAAAACTTGCTAAGGCACCCAAGTGAAAACTAACACACCTTACAGAGATTCTATCACCAAATTAAAATAAGGAGTCAGGCAATTCTTTCTTCCCCTGCTTCTAAAATTCAGCCCAGATGAAGTAAATCTGTTCTCACCGGCCAAGCTCTTCAAGGTTTTGCTGCTCTTTTAGCAGGTATGCCAGCTGGACAGCCAACTGCTCCTTCTCCTCATGGATCTTCTCTCTTGCTGCCCTCTCAGCGTGGAAATCAGAACAATAAACCTCCATCTGATCAGAGAAATGAAATCATGCTGAGAATTTCTAACTTAGATTGAACCATATTGAACCATATTCATATATCATATGCCAAAACAGCAGAGCTGTATCACAGCCTGCATCTACTCAAAACACTCCTAGTGCACCTACACACTGCAGAGCAAAGGCCTCCACTACTTACAAGGTGAAGAAGTTTCAGTACATCCTAGATGCTGTATCAGACACTTCACTGGGACAATACTATTGCCCTCTGTTGTACAGAGGCAGAAGTGAGGCACAGACAGGCAGTGAGGAGGTGACTTGCCTGATGACACAGACCAGCCTGTGGCACAGAGAGTAGAAACAGGCCATGATGCCAGTTCTGTGCCTTAAATGTGAGATGGACCCTTTCTAGTCACCCTTCACACATGCTGTTTTCAGTAAAATCATCCCTAAAATCTATGCTGTGATTCTTAGAACAGTGTTTTTAAAATACACAACACGTTTACTCGCAAATTTTGTTTGTTGTGCCAGACTCCAGCATACACAGTTCCTCCTACAGAACTGCAGGATAGGATGGTAAATGCTCTGCAGGGATCTGCAAGGCAGTCTGGGTAAGGAAATCATGCTTTGGAATTGAGGAAATGTAATCAGTGTTCCAGAGCAAGCCATTAAACACTTCCTTCTGATTTCTGAATAGCAGGTGTGGGAACTAGGCAGTTTCTGAAGGTGTTACCTGAGCTCGAAGCACAGCCATGGTTTCAAGATCCTCCTCTTGCTTGGCAATTATTTGCTTCATTTCATCTATCTGGAGTTGCTTCGCAGCAAGAGCTTGCTCTGCCAACTCCACCTTTGCAGTCAGCTGCTCCACCACAACCTTATCTACTCTGTCCAGCTGTGAAGAAGAACTACGATTATGAGATGAACTCAGAATACAACCTTGGTTGAAGTGAAGTTCACTTTTTACTTGTCCTGCCCTTGAAAAAGCTTCCAATTTTAGTCATCAAAAGAACCTGGACTGAGAGAGCAGTGGTGACTGATCTCTTTTACAGATCAGTTTTGAGCTTTCAAACCACATAGTATCAGGTTAAAAGAGATCTGCCCAATGGACACTGGAAAGGATGTTTTCCCACTTTCCAAAACCATACAGAAGAATGTTCCACGCTGCCTCACCAGCAAGGCCTCACTGTGGCAGGCACTGTGTTTACAGTTACAAGACTGTTTAGTGGTTTATCTTCCCACAAATTACACTCCAGGAACACCTATTCACGTTCGATTATCACTAAGGACTGGACTCCATACTGCGCTGCAGGTTAGCTCTTATCTAGAAAACACCATGGAACTGCTGTGTGGATAAAGTTTTCTGAGACCACACAAGGATTTGTTTGTCAGAGCAATGCTGCTGTGTTGTGTGCTATATTATGTGTAGAGATGACAACTGTTCCCTGCCCAAATTTGTTTCTAGGTACATTCTCCCATCCCTTCCCATCCCCCTTTAATTATGATTTCTTCTTGTAATGAGTTTACCTCTTTGAGTTTCATTTCATCTATTCTTTTCTTTGCCTCAGTGAGTTCAGGAAGGAGTTTGCTATATGCATCCTGCAAGGTACTGTATCGTGCCCTGTTCATGACAAGAAAAGAGGTGAAAGTTTGAAACACTTAAAAATTCTTTGAAATCTAAATAATATGGTAGAATTTAGGAAAAAAAATCATCTCCTTGCAAATCAGTTTGTATTTCTAGTGAGGAAGAAATCATAAGGTCCTGCACCTGGGTCGGTGCAATCCCAGGCACAGATACAGGCTGGGTGATGAATGGCTGGAGAGCAGCCCTGAGGAGAAGGACCTGGGGGTCTGGGTCGACAAGAAGCTCAACATGAGCTGGCAGTGTGCACATGCAGCCCAGACAGCCAACCGAGTGCTGGGCTGCATCAAGAGAAGTGTGGCCAGCAGGGCAAGGGAGGTGATTCTCCCCCTTTACTCTGCTCTCGTCAGACCCCACCTGGAGTACTGTGTGCAGTTCTGGAGCCCCCAATACAAGAAGGACATGGAACTGCTGGAGCGGGTCCAAAGGAGAGCCACGAAGATGATCAGAGGGCTGGAGCACCTCTGCTATGAGGACAGGCTGAGAGAGTTGGGGCTCTTCAGCCTGGAGAGGAGAAGGCTTCGAGGAGACCTTATAGTGGCCTTCCAGTATTTGAAGGGAGCCTACAGGAAAGCTGGGGAGGGACTATTTACACGGTCTAGTAATGTTAGGACGAGGGGGAATGGGTTTAAGCTGGAAGAGGGGAGATTTAGACTGGATGTTAGGAGGAAGTTCTTTACAGTGAGGGTGGTAAGGCACTGGAATGGGTTGCCCAGGGAGGTTGTGGATGCTTCCTCCCTGGAGGTGTTTAAGGTCAGGCTGGATGAGGCCTTGGGCGAGCTGCTCTAGTGGGAGGTGTCCCTGCCTGTGGCGGGGGGTTGGAGCTGGATGATCCTTGAGGTCCCTTCCAACCTAAACCATTCTATGATTCTATGATTCTATGATTGCTCCATGTCTTATTGTCTCTTTTCCAATCAGACTGTGCTCTATCCATGGACTGAGTCCAAAGAAATGTCATTGCTGATCATTTGCTTTTCATACTGAAAAAACCATCATCCAATATTTTTATACCAAGATCAAAAATTTTGTTCAAAATGCTAATACTCCTCTTAGGAAGACATCAAAGTCTTGACTCAGAGATATCAAGCGAAAGAGAACTCATCAGAAGAACCAGACACAGACTCCCTAGGTAAAAAGCAGCTTCTCCAACAGCAGAAGACACATCCTTAGATTCACAGAACAGTTTGGGTTGGAAGGGATCTTAAAGATCACCTAGTTTCAATGCCCCTGCCTTCCACTAGATCAGGTTGCCCAAGGCCTCATCCAACCTGGCCTTGAACACCTCCAAGGAGTGGTCCTTCAGGAAGTTCAGCTTCTCGCTACAGCTTGCAGTGATATTTTCACTGCAAATGACTGAGTGGCAAGCCAAAGCAAACAGCTCAGCCTCACTGCACACTTACCTCTCCTAGATGCAAATGTAGGGACTGCAGACCTCTTTATTAACATCATTTTCCCATCACTGTCATCATCTGACTTGTTCCTGCCCTCCAAGATGCGGACGCTAGTCAGTGACCTTTGCTAGTCAGTGGGACTATCATCCCTTTTCTACTTCCTCTACTTTTATACCTGACCTTGTTCCACCTTTGACTTTATGACAAAAGGAAGATTCAAGTCAGAGCTTACATCTTACACTTTACTAAGTAAGGGGTTCGGTAGATAAAGAATACAGTCAGGGCCTAATGTGGAGACTCCAGATTCAAAGTGACACAGACACAAGGTGGATACATGCTTCTAATTCAGACTCTACAGAGGGTCAGAGGGTGCAGAAACTCACATTTCAGATTCAATTCCCCTTTGGTCAGGTTCCCTTGGACCTCCCTTCCTCACTGACAATATCTTCCTGGAATAGCAAACTGAGTTGTACTCACTTTTCTTCATGTGTCTTGGTTTGTTCCAGCTTGACCTCTGCCTGCATGCTCTCCACCTGAAGCTCCAGCTTCTTGACAGTGTACATTAGCTGCTGCTTCTCCTCCAATTCTGATGCAGCAGCTGAGCTTTTTCTTTCCAGTACTTGACACCTGATAGAGAAAGAAAAGGTTGATCTCTCCTGTTCACCTTTCCCTGACAGGTTGCCCAAGGCCTCATCATTAGATAAAGAACATTTGTGTGGTCCACTTTAAAGGCTTAATTTGATTAAGAACAGGGAAAGATAGAAATTAATCTACCAAACTAAACAGTTTCTTACTACTATAAGTCAGAAAGAACTGGACTTTGACAGAAAACTAAGCAACTAAAATGAGGGGTTTGTAACCACTTTTTCTAACCTACACAATTTGCCTTCAAAAGCATAGATTATTCATGTTAAAAGGGTCATAACCAGGTGCCTTAAGCGTCGTCCCCTAAGACTAGAACAGGGATTGATTATGTGAGGCAGAAAACAGGAAAGTTTTGCCCTTACATCAGGAAAGGTTAAAACCCAAATCTTAAAATTCAAGGTAGGGGACTTCTATTTGTAGAGCTAGGCTGGCAGCTCTGATTTTCTCACAATAACTGTATTTTTGTGCTTTCATCTCCACTTTCAAAGAAGCAATCTTTTACAGCACTTCTATGAAACAGAAATGTAAGTTAATATCTGTAGAGCTAGTGAGTTTTCCCAGGTGGGAGTTGTCATACAAATATAGGTGTCATGGCAAAAGTTTTGTTCTTCTGAACCTTACTTTTCTTGAAGTTTCTTCTGAATCAGTTCTGCTTCTTTTAACTTCTCATGGGCTTCCTGAAGCTCTTTAAACAAAGCACAAACTTGCAAATTCAGGGTTTCTACTTCACTGCCAACCTTTTAGAGAAAAAATACAAAAATTACATATGGGCAGCTCAAGATGGCAAAGTTGAAGGCTAAAACCAAGAAGCATAATTCTTTCCCTTGAGAAAACAGCACAAGCCTTCATGATTACTGCTGCTCCTCTAAGCAACAGTTAGAGTCTATCAGAGAAACACAGGCAAAGGATCTATCCCCGCCCCAAGCTGGGCTTCCAGCCTGCTGGCATCAATGTATTCTTTAGGAAGAGGTGTGACAGCAGCTATAGATCAAAAGCAATTTGAAAATAAAGAAAGAGATAAGACAGACTAAAAGCTCAGATTTGTCTTCTCAATTATATTCTGCACTGGCACTATCCCTTCTATTCTAGTTTCCTCCATTCTTGTTTTGAGCAGAAAAGAGAATACAGAAGGTTTTATTCTCTGTAATTTATTTTGTTTACACGTGAATTTGTTTACACTCTCCAGCCTATTCTCCCGTGCCACACACAGGAAAACCACAGGTCTGGAAGACTCCAGTTCTTGATTTTTGAAGGAGAAAATACAACCCCAAATGGTGACTCTTATTACCATGAATTCATTAGTCAACTCTGCAAACTAAGAAAATTATTCCAGTAAAATTCTAATTAGTTTTGTTGCAAGTTTCTGGCACTTTCATTTGGCCTTCAGACCATGGGAAAGTCACCAAAGGATCCTAAACATGGGGAAAAAAAATAAGATGGGTAAAACCAGCAGCTGACTCCCCTTCCAACACAGCATGCAAAAGACACCTCTCAGAGGTTCGACTCTTAAAATACAACCCCACACTCTAGAAGGCTTGAATCCTTCGGCTCCAGCTGGTCTGTAATCTCTGGAGGTACATCCTGGAGCTTTTGTAAAGAAACACCTGAATCTCATCATCGCACTAGCATCCGTTTAATTGCCTTCATACTGTTATTTTCACTGATAATGTCTTATGTCATCAGATGCATGGAAAGTCTCCAGTCCAGCTTGGGAATCAGCTGGGTGGCTATGGCTAAAAAGATATCAGTTGTGTCAGTAGCACGCTGCTGTCCTATTTCCTTGAAGAAATGCTTCAGTCTTCTAACTGGGCAAGTCCACTACTTCCCCAAGGAAATGAAGTAATACAATTTGTTCATCCCTTATGATGTGTGAAGACTTTCAGCTTTCATCTCTGAGGAGTGGAACACAATTGTCTACTGACAAATGTTGCTGAGCTCCACAAGCTGCCCAAGTTAATGCCATTTACCACTTGCACCAAGCAAGAGACTCAACATCATGGTGTAAGCACTCACAAAGTACACTGCACTACACTTTACCTATCTCAGAAGCAAAAACACATTGTTCTTCTACCGTCATAACTGCAAAACAAGCCACAAAATTATTGTATGCAGCAATCCAACACATCCAATCACACTCACATTTCAGTTTGCAGAGAACTAGACATCAGTAGAAAAAACCCAGCAAAAGTTTGACTTCATCTAATAAAGCTGGGCTGTGAATTCTTGCTCCCTGGTGAAAGGGACTATCCAAGATAGTTATGCCTCCCCATTTTAATACATCCTACCAAAACCATGAACACAATCCTCAAAGCAAGCACCATGTAAGATCCACATTTAAAGCCTGGTTTATAGTATGCTGACATTGGATTCTGATCCAAAAGCTGACCTAGCCAGCAGCAAGGAAATTCACCAGTCTAGAAGACTTTATGAATCTAGAAATGATTGCACTCCTCTCTGTTTAGTGGGCATGGCCAGGGCAATGAGGTAATTTGCAGCTGTGCCATGCTTTCCTAATTCCTGGCCACCAATCTCACCAATCTCTTTTTGATGGCTGGTGTAATTTGGAACTATCTGTAAGACACAGATCGAAAAGTGAAAAATTCACTTCCATACCCTGTGCAGGGTAAGTGCCTCTTGCTCCCTGAGCACAAAAACACCCCGCCCCTGGAGGTGTTTAATGCCAGGCTTAAGGAGGCCTTGAGCAACCTGGTCTAGTGGAAAGTGTCCCTGCCCAAGGCAAGGGGGTTGGAACTAGGTGATCTTTAAGGTCTCTGTGACCTAAACCATTCTACGAGTTGGCAATCTAGGCACTGAGGTTGTTCATTTCAACAAGTAAGCTGCATGTTGTTAAATCTCAGCTCAGGAGAACAGGTACTCATTGAAGGGGGATTGGGTTAGAGATCACCTAGACAAGTTCGGGCCCCAATGGGATGCACCCATGAATACTGAAGGAGATGGGTAAGATTATTGCTAAGCCACCCTCCATCATTTCTGAAAGGTCATGGAGAATGGAGGAGATGCCTGAGGTCTGCAGGAAGGTCAATGCCAAGGAGGACCCAGCAAACTACAGGCCAGCAGCCCTGGAAGGGTTACGGAACAGCTCACTCTAGAGGTCATCTTTAAGCACATGGAGGAAAAGAAGATTATCAGGAGCAGTCAGCATGGATTCATAAACGGGTCATCATGCTTCACCAATCTGATAGCCTTCTGTAACGTTGTGACCAGCTGGGTAAATAAGGTGAGAGTGGTGGATATTGTCTACCTCAACTCCGGCAAGGCTTCTGACACTGTATCCCCTAACATCTGCACAGGTAATCTTAGGAAGTGTGGGTTAGATGAGTGGACAGTGAGGTGGATTGAGAACTGGATGAATGGCAGAGGGAGAAGACTGTGATGAACAGTGCAGGGTCTAGTTGCAGGCCTCAGTGTTCTCCAGGGAGTCAGTGGTATTTCCCAAGGGTCAGTACTCCATCCAGTCTTGTTCAACATACTCATCAATGATCTGGATGAACGAACAGAGCAAGTTTGCTGATGATACAAAACTGTAAGGAGTGGCTGACACACCAGAAGGCTGTGCTGCCATTCAGTGAGACCTAGACAGACTGGGCAGTTGGGCAGGTGAACATCACAAAGTTCAATAAGAGCAAGTACAGAATCCTGCACCTGAGGAGGAATAACCCCATGCATCAGTATGGGTTAGGGTTTGAGCCTAGTACCAATAGTACCGTTCTATGATTCTACTTACAGCCTCTGAACTCTCCTCTTCTTCCTGTTCCGTTTGTGTCCCACTCTCCAGGCAGTTGACTGTTTCCTTCTCCATCTTTGAGAGTCTGGAGAACAGGAGACGACAATAATAATGGATTTGGCCTATACTTAAAGTGAGATTGCAGCTGTTCAAGGATCTCATGAATGGGTCTGTCTCTCTAACATCACAGTCACAAACACAAAGCAGAGTTGAAAGCAGACATGCAGGAAAGTCTGCATAACCATGAGGGTTCCTGAAGAACATCTGACACCCAACATGTATTGGATCTATAATTGAAATGCATCAATAAATCTGCAGGTACTGTAAAGGACAGTGACATTCAGTCCACAGTGACTGATCTTTGGTACACCCTAAAACTGCTGACATTTTGGAAATGGGTCAGTCTTATTACTGATTCCAGTAACTCATATTGCCTCTATTTCCTTTTCATATTTTCAGAGGCTAGGATTTCTAAGAAACATTTGGCTATGGCCCATTACCTCTTTTAGGAAGTTCACATAAAAGGAGGTACCCTGCCACCAACATTTTCACAGCAGGCAATGTTCAGGAAGTCTTACTCTATCCCTGTGACATGGGGATTTGGAACAGCAACTGCCGAGGCAATTTTCCACACCTGGGCAGTAATGCCATTTCATACCAATGTAACTGAGCTGAGGTGGACCCTCATGTAGGCCTCACTTGAAAAGAATCTCTCTTAGGCAAGTTTGGAAACTATTTTAGACATTTATAAGGAGATTTCCAAGCTCACACATTGCTCAGAATCAATGACTTCAAAGGTCTTTTCCAACCTGATTAATTCTGTAAATGCAACCTGCCAATATTATGAAGAGGACTGTATGCCCCATTTTATACATAGCAATTTGCTAAAGGCCCCACACTCAAATGATTCACACAAAACCAACTATGGAGGAGAGAGTGGAGAGAACATCCCCAACTAGTCATTCCGACATAACCTGGGGTAAGTCTGAACCCAAGAGGAAATGGGTAATTTGTCTTGATGTGTGCTGCTGTAGGAAATAATAATAAAACACAGAAACTGTTTTGCCCATGCAAAACAATCTGTGGTTTTTCCCTTACAGCATTAACACTAAAAATAAGCTGTTATCACTGAGTGCTGGGGAAATCCCCCATCCAGGTCATACTGATATTTCAGCTTGTCTCTGATCAGTCACAGACTTCACAATTGCAGCAGCCCAGAAAGTTACCGTGCACTGGCTCCATACCTCTCTTTGTGATCACACAGCTCCTTCTCAAGTTTTTCTCTCTTCTGGGTTTCATTTCTAAGGCAGCAGAGCAGTTGGCTCACAGTTAGCTCTTCAGATTCAAGATTCTTCATTTCATCTGCAGGCTTGTTCCTGCTTCATACCAAACCAGATATAAGTAACAGCAGCTATGATTTTACCAGAGCACTTCCTTATCCCTAATTCTGGGATCCAGACTGAGAGGCCACTGTTTCACACAGCACTGAAAACCAGCAATAAGGAATCATTCCCAAAGACCAAGACCTGCCTGCCTCACAAGCTGCTAGCCTCAGTCCTCCTGTGTGCAAATTCAGTTCTTACTTTGCACACTGGTTTCCCTCAAGCTGAGGGAACAATTCAAGACTTAAGTGAGGAAAACAAAAGCAGCCCAGAAAATACAAAACCCAATTCTGACCTACTTTGCAGCCCCTTCCATTTCCAAGATGACTTTTTTTCCCAGTGAAACATGCAACATTTCTTTTCTCCAGAAGGCATGTTCTATTAAAAATGATCATCAGAAATTGTTTTATTTTTCAGAATTAATTTCTTCAATGTTTCATCTCCCTCATATTCTACAGGCTCTTTTCAGAACTGTTTTATGCAACTGTAGAAATGAACCAAATCAAACACAGAACTATCTGAAAAATAAGGTTATTTCCTGGTGATAAAATACTGTATTATACTCTTTCCATTTTTTATATCCATTTAGACAGAAAGTCAGAATCCTCCAACCACATGGTAAGATAGGCAGGTTATACACACTGCACATTCCAGAAGCTCATCTTTAAAAGAGAATGCTTTTAAACCTTTGCTTTTGTAATTCAGAAACAGAAAGCAAAGCATGATCCTCCAGGTGCTTCTAAGATCTACAAATCTTTGGTGAGCAGAATTCAATACCCCAAAGGCAGTGTTTAGCCAGGATATTTTAAGTAATTAACTTTTATCAGGGGATTTTAAGCGTGCAGCTCTACTCTTACAGAAATAAACCCATCCTGAGTGGATCACATTTCTCCAAACCTGTTAACAGCACCAGGCTAAAGTTTCAGTGCTGGACAAAGGCACGTGGTGACACAGGAAATATTTTAAGAGGTACATGTATCCCCTGTTCTTGTAGATATGGCCCAGATACTCATTGAAATATAAGTGAACTCCACAGATAACTTCTTTTCATACTCAGGATGTTCTCACAAGCCACCACTAATGACAAGCTTAAGACTTGCAGCCTAGTCAGTGGTCAGCAACTCTCTTGACCATAACTGTAGTTTTCCCCTCCTTCAACTTCTTAGCTGCATGCTGAGGAATAGGTTTTCTTTGTCATTACATTCAAATGCTGTTCTTCCTTACAGGGACATAGAAGTCACAACCTGTCCATGCAGCACAGCCTTCTGGCCTGCTACGCCCTCAGCATTTTCAGTATTCTTTCCTTCCAAAAGCAAAGGACACAAAGTAAGAGCTCAGCCACAACCATCTAGTCGCTATATCGGGCAGTATCCAAAATGGAAGGTTTAATAGGATCAGCTGTCTATGTCCATGAGGTGGGAAAGTTCAACTAAGGGCAAGAAAGTCCCTTGTGTCCTGAAGGTGATGTAAAGATCAAATTTTGAGAAGTAACCTGAAAAGAATGCTGATATCTTAAGTCTAGTAACTTGAAAAATAAGAACTAAAAATAAGGTGCAGTCTGTCTGTCTGCTTCATTGTGATACACTTTATACCAAGCACAGACAAACAGAACTGACACATTCATATCTGAAAGATTACAAGATTCTTATCGACATCATTATCACAGGATGTCAGGGGTTTGAAGGGACCCAAAGAGATCATCGAGACCAACCCCCCTGCCACAGCAGGACCATACAATCTGGCTCTGGTCACAGAGGAATGCATCCAGACAGGCCTTGAAAGTCTCCAGAGAAAGAGACTCCACAGCCTCTTTGGGGAGCCTGTTCCAGTGTTCTGTGACCCTTACAGTAAAGAAGTTCCCCCTTGTGTTGAGGTGAAATCTCCCGTGCTGCAGCTCACATCCATTGCTCCTTGTCCTATCACAGGGAGCAAGTGATTATAATTGGGTAGAGGACAGATACTCTATTAGATGGTCTCAAGTGACTAGAAGGGAGTCAGTGCAGTCTCTGTCTTTATCTTTTCTATTTGACATCCCTTAGAAGCCTGAAAAGTAGGTATGTGTGAATGCCTGGCCAGCTGGCTAGAGGATGTCAGCTCATGAAAACTGGAAGGAAAAGCACCAGAGACCCAAGAGTCTTTATGACATGGAAGGATGGTTGCTACCAATGGGGGGGATGCAAGGCCACAGAAAGCCAAGATTTTCTAGTGCATTCCTCACAGAAAAAAGCTCTCTCACACTGCAAATGAAACCCACTGCAGAAGTCTGGATCACACATCACACAAGAACCTACATACACGTAGACAGAAAGGTTATTGGTCATTTCACTGCTATTCACTTGATGTTCCTTCGCAGTTCTATTTATTTCTCCTTCCTAGAAAAGAAAACACTATTAGCTTGGAAATGTGAACTAAGAGGGACATGGCTTTACTTACTCAAATTAGGGAAGGAAGAAAACAAGGGAAAACTACTACGATGACAATAAATATAACACAGAATTCCCACAGACCAGTTTCATGTTTGGAAAACTTAAATACTTCACAGGCCTTTGCCTGTATCTCTTTCAGAGTGAGCAGAGAAGAGGAGGAATGAGATTTAGCCTTCTTCTCTCATCAGCAACTTCCTTGGTTACCCTCCCCTGTAAAGATGACTGGGCACCACACAGCAATGTCAACAGTAATGCAGGTGACTTTAAATATAATCCTAAAACCAACTGTCCTGCCTTCCAAAAGAGTACTTTTTTATCTCCACTACAAATCTCAGCCCCTGATCTTTGCAGCCCAAAGGAGAATCTTCATAGGTTTTGTGCAATCTCAAGTTTTCTTTGCTAGCTCCAAACAAGTTTTACTTAAATTTTCTTAATTTCTTGCTGCATTTATATCTTTCAGAGAGAGATCTGCTGTTATCAGAATAGCAGAGACTCACACTTTCACATTCTGCCTGTGAAGGTTTTTCAGATAAACTACTTTTCAGTAGAAAATGTTTTCCACTTAGTTTTGTTTGCCTGCATCTCTACATGTCTGTCAGTAGAAAGTGAGCCTCATTCTCAAAATAAAACTCCCCGCTCTGTGCATATGTGTTGCCCTTTAACAAAACATAGCACTGATGCTTCCAGGAATTCCAACTAAAATAAGACTCTCCACGTTCTGAATTAGTTTGAAGTCACCTGCTGGACCATGTTGGTGTTTCCGGAGATTATTTTTTGTGTGATGTAAGCCACCTATGAAATTAATTTACCTGGAGTATAAGAGTGGAAGGACAAAAGTACTTTCCAAGTCTTTTACCACTACATCTTGTAACACACAAGTGACTCCACATCAGGTAATCTAAGAGACCACCCAACTCTTCTCCCAAATCTACCATGCCTATATCTTGAGTTACTGCTGCTGATGGCTTCTCAAATTGGCAGCAAGACTTCACTGACATGGCTACAGATTCACCCTTTCTACTACCTCACTGAAGAATGTCATCAAGTAAACACTGCCACCATAGGTAAAGTGAGACCTGACTTCCTCACTGTTTAGCTTGGTATGAGAACAAAATTCAGTCTGCAAAAAAAGGGGAGGAACAAGATGGTACCAAATTCTCTGGCTGCAGGTCACTGTGTTCTTTTAATTCCCCTCACTTACAGTCATTCCAATCTCCACAAAGGAATCCTCTGCTGAGGAGATGTTCAGCTTGACCTGCAGTTCTGAAATAATGGCTAGGAGATCTGCCTTCTCAGCCTGGAGTCGCTGCACCTGGGATTTCAGCAGCCTCACTTCCTTCTCAGGAGCCACGCAGCTCTCCTGGGATAAACACACCTTGCATTAGCCAAGGACATAAAAGGACACAAAGTCCTTTATCCCTTCCATTCCACAAAGCCTCTATCCCTCAGAGATTCTCCCCAAACATCATCTCTCTTCCTGCCATGAGTGTCTCCCATGCTTTTGCCTATTCCCTTTCCCCAGGGTCCTCAAAACCTCCTCTAAAGCCTCTACATAACCAGGAAGTTTAACTTTTTCTCCTCCATTATGAAACTTTCCCTCTGAGTTTGTTTTTTGTAATCTGAGCTTTCCACCTCCTGGTAATGTCTTTATTACACCACATGCTGTCAGTGTATGTTCTGGACAATTCCTGGAGTCTGAATTGCATTCTAATCTATCGTTTGTGCCAAACCTCCAAACTTTTGCTATGCTGACAGTATCTGTCATCCTGCAGTCCCACTCTACCCCCTTGACTGCTGCTGTCTCTGATTTTGTGCTTAGACTGTAAGAGGATGCAATTAGCTTCAGTGAAGAAGAGCAAGATCTACAGCAATCCGTGTTAGCACAGGTACAGTTTTGAGAGAAACTCTCCCATGAATGCTGGTTTATCACTAAGAAAGGCAACACAGTACATCTGTGGTGAAACAGAGATCAGTGGCAGCAATGGATTACAGATTACCTCAGTTAATAGTAAAATATAGAGGTGAGAGAAATTAAGACTCATTTTAAATGTCTTTCTGTTAGAGGAAATGGTTTCATGCTCTTTCTAAATAATAACAATAAAAATAGAAAAAATGAAGTAGAACTAAGACATTCTAGAGAGAAAATAAATTTGGCTTAGATGGCATTGTCATGTCATCTGAAAATCATCATCAGGAATGAAAATATTGCTGTTTAAATTACATTTGGCTAATAAAACTTCAAAGAATCAGAGAAGAACCAGAGTTTACTCTATGAAGCTCTATGAGATAATCAAGAGATTTAATTTTACTTATCTGAATGTTGGATATTGAAGCAGGTTGGATCATTCCATCAATATCATACTTTGAGTACTCAAAACACAAGAAACTTGTTCTATAACAAGTAGAGGCAGAATAAATCCTCTACTTCCCCTCAGAAGTATTCTAGATTCTGAGTTTCCTTGACAATCCTGAAACACAACTTGTAGCCTATGAAGTAAAGATTGTGAAAGTCATACTTACACAACTGCACTATTGACTTTCTCCTCCAGTGTAACTTATTAACTCATTGGCCAAATTTGATTTACATGCTCAAAAATTTCTTATAGAGTTCCATAAAATAGGTAGTTGAGATAGGAACAGGGACTCTGCTAGTGTCTCTGATGAGTAAAAGGCTAGGACACTCATTCTCCATCAGGCAACAGAGAATGCACATGTGTCCTGGAGGTACCAGATACTGTGATGCACCAGTCTGGCTCTGCATGGAACTTCCCATTAACCACCTCTTTACACAACCATGTGGGGACACAAAGCTGATTTTATCCTAATAGGCTTTGTCCACAGATGGCTTCAGTACTATCTGAAAAATGTAGTGTGGCTGCTAAGCCATCACTTGCAGTGGTAAAAATGGCATGTTACAGAGTCAAAAGTAAGATGGAGGAAGGAAGTTCAGGCAGAGTCAAATAGAGTAGCAGAAGTTCAGTACAGACTTAATCTGATCTCAGTGAAAGAGCTTTCATGGGAGGACAATGATATAATAGAAATAGCTAGCAGGTCACTTTTTTCTTATGTGTCAGCTTCTTCCTAGAAACACAAATACAAAAGCAATTAAACAGTCATGAGACACAGAAAATCTAACATGCAAATCGAGGGATAAAGCCAACGGATACCCAAGAGAAAACAAAGAATAAAAAGTTAGCAAGAAATGTTAACTTCTAATTTCTTTTGTCAAGAATGTCAATTATGGTTAAATAAACATTAAATAAAATGTAAATTATCTGAAGTTTAGCAAAATTACTACACTCTGAGAAGCCTCACTTTATAAAGTCAGGCAAAAACCTCATTAGAGCATAAGGATAAAAATGGAGATGTTAACAAATCTCCAAACCTCCCAGTGTGTTGATGAGACACAAATGCTCCAGATTTTAAATTTTAAATAATGCAAATCCAACCCATTCCTTACCATTTCAGCTCCTTCTTTTTCCTTTAAGCTCTGAAGTTGTTGCTGTAGCTGTTCATTTTCAATGCACTTGGCTAGCAAGCACTGCTTAGCCTCCTTGAACTTTGACTCATAAAATTCTCGTTCTTCTTTCTGCTTCTCTCGCCAGATGGAAAGTTCCTCATACCGGTCTTTCATAGCTTGGTTATGCAACTTCATGGCTTCTAAACCATAACCAGAGACAAGACATTGATTCACATTAATGCTCTGTCAGTAAACCAGCAGATTTCCAGCACACTGAGCTCAGTCACCATATCAGATGAGTTAACAATTGGCTAGAAAACATAAACCATCTTCTTGTGTACCTTGAACACCAAACCAAAACTAAACTTAATATAGCCTGTTAGCACTATAATAAATAGCATTAAATCCACTGCTGAAATCACATCCCCACACTTCTTCAATCCTTGACTTATCATAGAATCAGTCAGGCCAGGAAGGGACCACAATGATCATCCAGTTCAAATCCCGCTGCCATGGGTAGGAACACCTAGCCTAGATCAGACTTATTCCTAAACTGAGAAGTACAAACAAGAAGTATTGTTCACAAGATGTACTTGCTACTTTGCTGCATATGTTAGTTAGATGACCAACCCAAATGAAACTACTGAACTGAGATTATGAAACTACTGAGACTTGGTAAAAAGGCATTCCAGACCGCAAGAAATTGGATGTCATTAAATTGAATGTCTCAACTAGGCCCAACAATGCTCTGCTTGAACAGTTGTTTAAGATTTGATGGAAAGCATTGAAAAAATGAATCCAACAACTTAGAGCAAAGTCAGTTCACCCTGGCAGGGAAGCTATGTGCGTGCAACATCATTCTTGCTACTGCAAAATGCTTACAAGATTTTGGGAAGAGTCAATGGCAGAATTTCAGACTTGCTTTTTTAAAGCAACAAGCTCAAAGCCTGTTGTTGGAAAATATTTTATACGTTGTATTTTCCAGTCACTTCCTGATACTGTATTACAAACTGTGAACAAATTCTTCAGCTTATGTAAATAAATGCAGTTCTGGAGAATGATTCTGCAAGCTATGACTTACTTCAGCTGTAAATATTGTCCTAAAACATTATCTTATATAATATTAGAACCTTGTAGCAAAATGCCAGAGACACTTCTAGAAACAACTTTCCTGCTGGATATCCATGAGACTACAAGGATGAGAACTTGGACCAGGTCCAAATATGATTCCAGATGATTTTAAACACTACTTCACAATCACAGCACACAAGAAGCAATTTCATGCTTTGCTGGCATATAAACAGTGAGGTACCTCTGCTTTTTGCAAAGAAAATTCCCAGATCCTTTGAGTTTTGCTCCATCTATTTGAAAAGTAAGAAATAATTCATATCTGACAGCTAAACTCCTGGGATCCTGGGATCAAGGAGTTTAGCTGAAAAAATTAAAACTATCAGGTGTTTTCAGAGAAATCTCTTTTTTTTCCTAGATAGAGCCTGCCATGAGCACAATTTCACTCTGAAGTGCAGAGAATGCTACATTTCATATTCACTACGCAGTACTGAACTGCCTGCTCCAATTCCCTTCTCTAGCCAAGAGGATGCAGCTCCTCCCAGAGAGCATCCTAACCCAAACTTTTCTGGGTACTGTGTGGTGCCACTCCTCCTGGTCTGTAATGGAGCTGCCCAACAGTCCTAAAATACAAACCAGAAAACCCTTTAGGTGTTGATATGTGAAGAGTGTGTCAAACCAGAAAAACCTTTTAGGGCTTGACAGGCAAAGAGTACACCATAGCAAGAGACTGTTCACCTCACATCCTAAAATGGACACTTCTATGCTGCTTATATGCATAATTCTACAGCAGGTAAGTTGTCCACACATTGGGCTGGTCTTCCTCTAATCTTCCCTATTAATTCCATTTTATGTTCCTATGAAATCGGTCTTGCCACCTGCAGAGTGGTTTATAATGCAAAATGCTGCTCAGGTCTAAAATGCTATCCAGTAAGGGCAAGCAAGCACAGAAATCATACTCATAGACCAAAAAAAACCACGAGAAACCTGGGGCTTTTGCATTTCAAGACCAGTTCACATGTACATTCACCTTTTAACTCATTGTTCTCAGTGATTAGTTCTTTCATCTGTTGCACCATCTCTTCTGGCGTGTAGGTACTAAGGGTAGGGGCAGCCATGCTGTTGGTTCCATTTTCTATTTTAGTCTTAGGATGCTCTCCATTTTCAGCAGGACGGCTCTTCAACTTGCTGGACATCTCTGAAGTCTCTACTACAAGGTTTGCAAAGAGAAAAGTCTCATTTTCTTGCCCAATGCTTATAAAGAAAACATAATCATATCTTCATTTTATTGAGACAAACCAGCCACATGCCTTGTCATAACACACGGGCACCTGTCAACCCCTCTGACCCTGCTACACTGGAGTATCCATAGCCCGCTAAGCTCTCCCAGGCCTGCATGACTAACGCAACGGATCCCTGAGGCGTCTATCTGGCTAGCCAACCTTCTCTGGGAATGAAACAAGTCTCCCCCACTCTCCCCTCTGTCCCTCACCAGCCCCAGCGGTGCGCAGCCCGACCGTATGTTGAGTTGAGCAGCCGGTAGCTTCCCTGTCCGAGCCGAACTGGCCCCCACTCGGCCCTGCAGCCGCCGCCGCCTCCTCCCTCCCCTCTCGGCCTCAGCGCGCTCCAACGCGGCATTAAACGCCGAGGCTCCATTTCCGCTGATTTTTAACTTTCATTTTCGTTTTCTTATCCCTTTTTTCACTCTCCACCGCACACCCGGCACCCTGCCGCTGTACCGGCGGAGGCTGAGGCGCCCGCTCTGCTCAGTGACGGCCGCTCCGTCCCACTACAGCTCCCCACCCGCAGGCCGGGGCGGCCTTCGGTAGCCGCAGACAAACCGGTGCTTCCCCGCTTGCCCTTCCCCGGCGGGGCCCGCCCTCCTCGCAGGCCCACTCTGCAGGCCCACCCCGGATCTGCCGAGTCACCGGGCGAGCCGGGCCACGGGAACCCCAAGGGACTTCAGCTACCACCCGAAGCCCCCCCGCGCCAGGCTCGCCTCAGGGACAGTCCCTGCCGCTCTCCGCCTAGCGTTTTCCCCGCTCACCCCCAGTCACGCCGCGCCCATGGCGACAGCAGCCCAGCTCAGCTGACTGCCCTTCCCCGCCTCCTCCTCCTCCGCCGGCGCTTCCCGAGCTCCTTACGGCCCACCGCCCGCGCCCTCCCGCGGGCACACGGCGTCTCCCTCGGCTCGCGTACTCGCAATTCCCGCCCAGAGTCCGCTAGGGCCTGCCAGCCGAGCCCGAACCAAAGCGAACCCCATCAAGGAGAGGCAAAGGTCATGTTGGAGCACACTGCCCGTCGCAGGGGACGATCGTGGGTCTCCACGAGGACAGAGAGAAAGGCAAGAGGGCATGGTGGAGCAGAGCAGCATCCAGAGGGATGCTTAGGAAGTGATTTGCATTCCACCGCGGCCTAAAAAGATCAGGCGGCAGGTATGAGGCAAGTTAGAGTGCTTTTTGCTGAAGATGTAATATGATTTAGGATGAAATCAGTTAGAGTCATAGAATGGTTTGGTTGAAAAGTGACCTTCAAAAGTGACCTAGTTCAACAGCTTTACAGTAAGCAAGGACATCTTCAACTATATCAGTCTGGCCTGAAATGTTTTCAGGGATGGGACATCCACCACCTTTCAGGGCAACCTGTGCAAGTGTTTGGCCTTGTAAAAATTGTGTTCCTTGTATATAGTAAAAATAGTAAAATGTGTTCCTTGTATCTAGTCTAAATGTCCCCTCTTTTAGTTTAAAACCATCACCTCTTGTTCCATTGCAACAGGCCCTGCTAAAAAGATTGTCCCCATCATTCTTAGATGCTTTAAGTATTGAAATCAGGATGGGGTTTGGCCACACTACAGGGATGTTACCCACTGATGACTGTCATACACAGATGCAGTATGTGACCTGGGAAGTCCTTAATTCCAGGTTCCCAGGGATGGAGAGAGTTGAAGCAGTTTGACCTGCACAGTTGCAGTGCTTAGTGACTGTCCTTAGCAGGATGCCAGGCTGGAATACCTCGTAGTGCTTATCCATAGGTAACAAGGCCAACTAGGATATTTTAGTTGCTTTGTTTTCAGTGGGAAAAAATAGCCATTTTAGCTGAAATGTCAGTTTTCCATGTGGAAAAATACTAATCTTTCATTAAATAACTGTGTGGCTTGAAAATAAGCTCTTTTTATTTGTAAATGCTGCTTTGATATCTCCTAGGAGTTTTGAACCATCTGCTGTTTAATGAAATTGTGCCTTCTCTTGACTGGTTTCCCCATCTACCCTTCAAGTGTTGCACCCAAGGGACTCCCCAGAGAGGAGAGACGTTTATAGTGGATGGTGGATGCTAGCAGGGGCAATCCTACAACAGGGGAACTTGAGCATTCAAACTGAAGGTGCAGGTTACAAATCTCCCTAGAAATAAAACCAGCAGACACTCAGGACCACTTGTGTGGTAAAGAACATCAGACTTATGCATGCTGAGCCCATAATCTGTGCTCTTTCTGCTTACACTGCTAACAATTGGAATCTGGCTCCATGTATGTACACTGAGATCTCTGCTTAAGGGAATGTGCTCTCTGAATCTCTGTCATCTCACATCACTGCATCCATGGCTATGTTAGGCAGGAGTGTGTGGGAGTAAGAGAGACAGTAAAGGTAGCTTCTGGGAAAACAAAGAACAGAAATACTAGCAGCTTATCATGGCTTTTCATTTGAGATCTGAGCTGAGTTCTGGCAAACTGCAGGATCTTAACGAGTGTGTAGCAGAAGCAAAAGAGAAGCAGTAAAGATCACAGAATCACAGAATTAACCAGATTGGAAAAGACTTCTGAGATCATTGAGTCCAACCTGTATCAGCTGAGTTGTACATTGTCAGAGGACTTTAAGGAAGCATTTTCTAATTTACTACACTTCTTATAGCTGTTTCCACAGGAATCCCAGATCTGGGTTTGGTACGCAGAATTTATTTTTGGGAACAGATCCTATTTAGACAGTAAATATCCATGCGTGGGGGGGGAGTAGTTTTGCATTTTGATGTATGCTTCACTGTGAATAAGATATGTGCATCTTGCAGTTCTTTGAAGAGATCCAACTGCAAGATCAGTCCTTGCTTGCAGTTGTAAAATGAAGGGGGTTTGCTTGGAATCAGAATGGGACTGATTATAATTTGAGTGAATTACCTTGCCTTTTAAAAGACAAAGAGAAGTTTAAGTCCTTGTACACAGAGGAGGGAAAGAAAGAACCAAAGAGGCCTTGCCAAAAATAAAATAATGAGACAATTCATGTTTTTTGCCTAGAAGGAAAAAAATGCCTTTTTCTAAGGAAAATTAAATGTGTAACAAAACTCTTGTTACACATCAGTATTGTGAGGATGCAGTGGAGAGAATTGTTTGAGCCCATCTGTTTTATTCAGATTTTTTTTTTTAACCAGAGTCTCTCATATGATGAATATGTTTTCTCTGATCTGCATATCATGAGTGACATGCAGGAGTGGAGCATGTTGGCTCTGTGAAAGAAGGAGACTTCTGTCTCTTCCCTCAAGTGGTCTAAGCTGCTGGTCTGAGTTATGAGTAGCTCATAACTCATCTGTGCTGAACTGAACAGATGGTAAATATTTGGAGGCAAGTTGTATAAAAGTGTCTAGGCTTCCCCAAACCACTCTATAACACTTGTTAGTGAAAATAGACATCCCTCAGCTTTTGATCTGAGGTCTCAGATTCAGTCAAGTTACTTAAGAAATTCCCCTGTGGGAGCTGAGCCGTGGAAACAGTCTTTGTGTACAGCTTTCCTCCCTAGCCCATGTGCAATAATGCAGCTTGGCTTAGTCTGAAATGACAAAGGCTTGCACTGAATTATCATCACATCACCCTGGAGTAACAGCTTGGATACTGCTTTTGTAGTTGTCCCGGAGCTGAACCCTGCAAATCTAACAAAGCTGGGACAAAGGCTTGAACTTCAGAAAGTTTTGATGCAAATCATAGAACCATAGAATCAACCAGGTTGGAAGAGACCTCCAAGATTATCCAGTCCAACCTATCACCCAGCCTTATCCAGTCAACTAGACCATGGCACTAAGTGCCTCATCCAATCTTTTCTTGAACGCTTCCAGGGACAGTGACTCCACCACCACCCTGGGCAGCCCATTCCAATGGCAAATCACTCTCTCTGGGAAGAACTTCTCCTAACGTCCAGCCTAGACCTCCCCCAGCACAACTTGAGACTGTGTCCCCTTGTTCTATTGCTGGTTGCCTGGGAGAAGAGACTGACCCCCACCTGGCTACAGCCTCCCTTCAGGTAGTTGTGGACAGCAATGAGGTCACCCCTGAGCCTCCTCTTCTTCAGCCTCTCCTCACAGGGCTTGTGTTGCAGGCCCCTCACCAGCTTCATCACCCTTCTCTGGACACGTTCCAGTATCTCCACATCTCTCTTGAATGGAGGAGGCCAGAACTGGACACAGTACAGTATGTATCTCTGCATACATACACGTAGGGCTTAAGTTTTATCTGTCTGTCTTACAGTATGTCGAACTTGTGCCGCTTTTGACTTTTTTTAATGTTATTTCTGCCCTTTCTGTCTTTCTAGTCTCAGTGTTGCCTTCTTACTTCTGACAGATGCTCTGGTAGCTGCTGGAAACACCTGATATTGGCCATGATCCCTTAGATACTGTACAGACATAGCCCAAAGAATGCCTTCCCTCTCAGGACACTATGAATATATGCTACATCAGTCTGGATTGCTTCCTCTGAGCAGCTGAGCTTCCTAAAGCAGCTTTGTTTTGTTCTGTCCGCAGAGGGAGGTATTCACTGGTCCATGGGAGGACTGCTACTCTTGATTAATACCTGGGCTTCTTGCCAGTGTAAATGCTGGAGTGTTTGCTGTGACTTTAGATTTGCTGATTAAGCTTAATTTCCAAGTGACAGGTGATTTGAAAACACCGTATAGATGTGTTCTCTGCAGGCTTTGAGCAGATCAAGTGGGGGAGAGGGGATGTTATGAAGTGTATCCGACTTCTGCAGTCAGCAGTACTATGTGATGAATGTCACCATAACCTAGGGAGAAGTAAGATAATGAAATGCATTCATTTCTTCCAACAATTAAATGATACCATGGCCTGGAGAGGGCTCAGAGCCAGCTGGAGAAATTTACATTAGACTGTGTCAGACCCTAGATTATCATCTACAGCAAAACAACTACAAAGAGCATGAAAGTCAGATATATGATCTGAATATTTATCTGTCATTAACAGATGGTATGCTATGTTCAATCTGGGATCATCATAAGTTTTTGATTGTCAGTCCAGTGTTGAACCTATTTCTACTGATACTGTTATTACCAAGAAAGGGAGAACCATCACATGCAACATCCATGAAGCCAAGAGATGACAAAAGTGAAATAGTACAAAAAGTGACCAAAGATCATGTTTTCAGTCTGACAGCCCTGTCGTGGGCAGGATGTGAGAAGCAAAGGTAGTGCCAAAAAATGTATCTAACTAATTGCTTTTGGCCCGTCCTGTGCATTTTAATACAGTGTCATGTACCACTTTCCCTCCCACATACAGCCGCGTGGATAACTTCTACAACTGCAATTATATAACAGCCCTGTGCAATGACACAGAAAAGTAAAAATAGTACCTCTGGCACAGGTTTTAAATGATCTAATTCAGAGCTTGCTGGAATGTAGAGAAATTGTAATGATTTTCTTTTTCAGCTTTTTTCATTCCTCAAATGAGTTGCAGTTTGGTTGTGCCAAGTTGTTGGAATTTCTTTCCATCAGCTCTGATCTCTTTCTTGAAACAAACTTATTCCATCACCAGTCAAAAATAATGGAGCCAAAGTGGCAAAAAAATGTCCACACTTATTCTGAGTCTAGCAAAAGCAGCAACCAAGAAAACTAGTCCATGCTATTTCCTCTAGGTACATGGTTCTACATAAAGACCCTGATGACAATGTAATTTCCTGCCTATCAGCAGACAGTTTAGACTTTTTGATGAGATGTGGAGTGAAATCTTAACCACAAGTCCCATGGTTTTGTGATTCTGTCTTTGGCATTTTAGGAGAAATGAACTGAGTCTGAACTGCAGATTAACAACCATTGACAGTACTATAGGATCCTTGTTTGGGCTTTCTCCTTTCTTGACCACCCAGAAGATACTGGTGTCCACTCAAGGAGCAGCATATTTCACTCAACAGCTGCCATGCCAGCAGGTGCTGCTTTTTCTGTCTTTACACCCTTGATGACAAAGGGGAAGGGGAAAATAAAATGGGTAAACGTACAGAAAAGCTGAGAGGACAGTGATAACTGTCCTTGCTTTCTCTTTCCAATAGATGGCACCAGTTCTCTTTTCAGATCATCATAGTTTGAACAGGTCAGCAGCTCCAGAACAACGTAAGTTGTTTAAAAACTCAGACATCTTTGCCCTTTTAGTCTTTCTCAGTGCAAAATTTGGACCGAGAAGGCAGCAGACTGAGAAAATGTCTGAAGCCCTTGGAATGTGGCACTGCTGCCAAGTACAGTTATGCCGGGAAAATGCAGGCAGATCAACAAGCAAATGTGACCTAGGGCTTGGAGACATGGAAGAAAGGTTTACTTTTGTCTAAGCGTGGTCAGAAGCAAACGTAGAACTATTTTAGGGATTTTTTTATGAAGGAATTGGAGAGCTATGGAGAAAGGAGCACAAAACACAGGGGTTCCAGGCCAGATGGAGAAGTCTTAGCCAAGGAGTAATGGCAGTGCACCTTGTTGAGGGAGAGCAGTCGCCTGTCCAGTGCAGCATTCTCTCCTTGGAAGAAGTGACCCCTGAATCTGCATGGATTCTATAAAGCTGCAAGAGGAGTTTCAGCCAGAATGGGGCTGAGGAAGCCTCCATTCTGAAATTACTGTGGCAAAAATCTCTCATAATACTTCATCCTGAAATGCACCTATGGTCATCATTAGAAGAGAGCAACATCTGGAGCTCCTTACCACCGTATGGGCCATGGGGAGAGGTGTGCAAGGCTCCCATCGTGCATTATAACATACAGGAGACATTGCTTCCTGGCTACAAAGACGAGCAAAACAAAAATATTTGGATGGAAGCATATAATTGTTTCTGAAGGCATAACTCTCAACTAAAGAGTGTGGGCAAATTAATTCTTCATGAGTGTCACTGGTTAAATCCTTTAGAAAATCTTCGTTTCATGTTTTAAGTCATACATGTCTCTGATTTTATTTTTACCTCAAATGTCTTGCTACGATTTTTGGTTGAAGTGCCCTTTGACTCCACAAGCTGCTTTCTTACTAAGTGTTGGAAATACCACCTCTAGTGGGTTGTGTGAGTGCACCCATCACTATTTCCCTTTTTACACAATCTGAAGGAGGGGAATGCTGCTGTCAGAGTGAACTGAGCTGCACTGGCTCGTTTTGAGAGGATGCAGCAAAGACCATGGTAGGTGTTCCAAACCACGAAGAGAACAATTGCAGCAACATTATGGAGATTTTGACAGTACAGAGTTTCCCAAAGAAAGACCTCAGATCACACCCATGGTAGGAGCTAGCTTGATTTTTTTTTCATGAGGCATCTTCTGGCTCTAGAAGCCATGAAGCTTCACCAGGTACTCCAGAGGGCATGGTATGTGTCCTGGTTTGAAGCTGGGCCAGCCACTAAACAAGTGACAGACCCTATCCTCATCTTGCCCTCGATATACTGTATCTGCTGCTGAGTAGAAATGAAGCTTGCAAGCACATCTCACAAACTGCAGTATTTCTCTGATTCCTTAGGGGACATTTTCACATTGCAGCTTTGGCTTAACTCTGTGGTCATTATAGAAACACCCCATCTATCCAGGAATGCACCTGCAAGGAGGCTTGAGTGAAGAGTTTACATAATGTCTAAGCCTGTATAAGACAGCCTTGCATTTGAAAGAAGTGCACGTGGAGACATGCAGACACCAGACCAGAGGGAATCAGACTAAAGATTTTAACTAGGATCCCTTCTCACCTGAATTGCTTTCCCTTGGGCTGGCTTACCATGTGCTTGCACAACTTTGTTAAAGACTGAAGAAATGGCATGGACCTGTTGGAGGTCCATAGAAGGGCTGTAAAAATTAGCAGAGGGCAGGAACACCTCTCCTGTGAGGTAAGACAGAGAGTTGGGGTTGTTCAGCCTGGAGAAGAAAAGGCTCCAGAGGTTTCTTACTGAGGCCTTTTTAATACTTTAAGAGATCTAATAAGAAAGATGGAGAGAAACCTTACCAGACACTGTAGTGACAAGACAAGGGACACCATTTTTAACTGAGAGTAGGTTTAGGTTTGATGTAAGGAAGAAATTCTTTATCGTGAGGGTGCTGAGACATTGGAACAGATTGCCCAGAGAAGCTGCAGCTGCCCCATCATTGAAAGTGTTCAAGACCAAGTTGGATGAGGCTTTGGGAAGACTGATCTAGTGGAAGATGTTGTTGCGCATGGCAGGGAACTTGGACTAAATGATCTTCAGAGGTCCCTTCCAACTCAACCCATCCTGTGCTTCTATGATAGAGGGGAGGAAGGGCTGATTCTTTCAGCAGCTGTGCTGGTTTATGCTGGCATGAAATCTGCATGAAACTGCAGTGTTTCAGAACTTTGAATCTTCTGCAAAACGGACCAGAAATGCACTGTCATTAGGAGGGTGGTGAATACTGGGTAGAATTTTATCTGCAGGAAAAAGAAGAGAATTTTCCTGAGACTGTTCAGGGCAGTCAACATAGCCCTGGTTCTGGCAGAAATGAACGTGCTTTTCAGACAGCTGAGGGCGCTCAGCACTCTATGAATGAAGTTGGTGGTTTGTAGCTTTGAGCCTTAAGGTACAACACTAAATAGACGGTTGAATTGTAAGTGCTGCTGGTGAGCAAAGCCTGGGCAGGTTCTTAGGCTCTCACACTGCCGAGAGGTGAAAAACAAAAACAAAAGGTCTTATCTGCTTCTGTATAAGTTTAAGTTTAATGGCTTAATTTTAACACCACTTTGAAAGAGCAGTAGCTTTGCAGTGGTGGGATTGGGAGCTATAGGGCAGCAGTTTGACTTGATGACAAAAAGGTCTCTTCCAGTGTCGGTGGATCTATGATTTCCCTTAGGAAGCAGCATGGCTTTATCATTTACGACAATTTCAAGTATCTCCCTAAAAGCAGAACTGCAGAAAGATGTTAGGTTAATATACCTGGATATTTATGTTAGGTTAATATACCTGGATATTTATGTTCTGGCCATCTTCTTGCAGTTTTCTCTCATCCTGGTTTTATCCTTTTCCATGGGGTCCACATCTTGGCATGATGCACCTTTGCCAGAGCTACCATCTATATCTGTCCTGGATTTCCTGAGAAAAGGACCTTTGTTATGTCGGCTTCTGCATTCTGGGCATGTCTATTCAGTTCTGGAAAGAGACACACTGACCTTATTTCACCCAGACCATGCTACATTATCGTTTTTAGGGACTTTTAGTATAAAGGAAGGTTCTCTGGTTTCTTCTTTATCTTTCATTGATTTCTGTAGCTTACTCAAACTTCCTAAATTTCTTCTGTGATTTTTTGTTTAATCACCATTCTTTATTAGCAAATCCTTAGTTTTGCAGTGTTTCTAAAGCTCCTTAGGACACGAAACATGCTTCTGATTGGCTAATTGTTAATATGATTGCCAGTAGTGATATGAATTAAAAATAGCAGATTTTGCTGAAATACACACACTTATTTTATTTAAGCCAAGTAATTACTACTACTGAAGTCTTGCTTAGCTGGATACCTCATGTCCTCGAGAAGAAAGATTAATCTGATTATCAAGGCAGTGATTTCTATGCTTGTTTCAGTTCTAAAGGAACATATTGGCTTAGAAAGTTAAGGATTTTTATGTCAGTTAGTTGCCAGGTTTTTCATCCACAGAGACTTTTGATTTTCAAGCACTGGTTATTAAATCAAAGCCCTTGTTAATTGCAAAGCCAGTTGACACTGGATATCTCACTCATTTCTCTTAGGTACCCATATGCATGGTGAATTTTCCCTATGCAGAAATAAATTGTCTTACTTTAGAGTTTGTGTACAACAACATGGCTGTGACAGTACTTCCTAACTCAAGCTGTGCAGAGCCTCATGCCATGGCATGGGCTGTCTCATTTGCTTTGTTTAGGTGTCTTTAGCACCTAAGACTCTACTTTGTGTCACGCAACAAATGTTTTCCTCTCTTTGTTTTGTATAATGGATCCAACCACACAGACAGCCTGCTGCTGGCATGGGGCCTTCATATGGGATTTCCTTTTCATTCATGAGTGCAAGGCTTGGCTCCTGAGCTACCCAGCTCCATGGTTTCTCCACTGAAGGCTGAAGCACAGTGCTGCACAAATGGCAAAGCATTTGTTTCTTATCCTGGGGTCTCTCTTCACTGAGAAAACATCAATTCTTAGTACTTATGATCTGGAATTCCCAAACATTTCAGTATTTCCAATGAGATAAAAAATTGGCTTTAGAAACACGTAAGTTCCTCACAGCAGAGCCAGACAGCAGAGTAACCACCTGTTTTCTTCTAAGAGGGATGTACCGGGGCATAAAAGGGAGAAAAGTTAGTCTGGTCAAGTCCAGCATCCTGATGAGGCAGAATGATATCCAGATGTCAAACCCTTTGCTGAATCCTTCTTTTACCTGTTAAGTCTGCTGGGTGTGATTCATACTGGATTTCTCAAGGGATAGCCTGTGAATATGTGCAGTAGCAAGTCATCCCTCTCAGATATCTATTAATATATTGTCTGTCTTTGGCCTTCTGGTGCCCTAGGCAGCATCATAACTATCTGTGCTAGTTTGAGGCTAAGAGGAATATTTTAATGAGAAAAATTAGATTATAGGCTGTGAAAAGGAAGCAGTGGTGATGACTACTTCATTCATAGGCTTGCTGAGATGTATAAAAGCAAGAACACAAACATAGATAAGACAGAATTTGTGTCGCTGTTGGAGTCTGTGTTTCTCCCTGGGCTTCTACTGTGTAACTAATCCTTCTGCTTCTAACCCCCGCCTTGCCAATCCTCCTCACTCACTTTGCATGTAAGGCATACTCTGGGATAAGGTAGAGGGGTGGAAAGAAGGTGGAAGGGTGGTTGGGAGCACCTCCTGGGGATTCTGATCTCTGGGAGGGGTATTGCATTTCTGCATTACTTTTAACTTGCATATTTCCTTATAGAGTTGTAAATATTGCAATATACTGTAAATACCTGCTTGTATATTGTGCTAAGCTGTGAATATAAAGCTTCATTCCTTATCTTTTTTTTTTTTTTCCCCTAGTCTGGATGATTTCGTAAGAGTGGGGGGGGGCAGGTAACTCCCAAACCATCACACTATCAAATTCAGAGGGCTATTTGAAGGGCAGCCACTTGCGTGCAGCATTCAGTGTCTCACAAGTGTAACCCATGAGAACTGCAGGATGCTAGACAAGACAGAGCCATTTCTTCCCATCTGCCAGCCTTTCTGACTCCCTCCAGGACTTCAGTATTCTCTTTTCAGCTAGGGCCAGATCCAAATTGGGGTTAATGGCTGGAGGCTCTGTAACCAGACATCCTCAGCCACTTCTCTGGAGCCAGACTGTGCTTCCCGAACCAGACAGTGTTAATAGCAAGCCAGTGAGGAGATGGATGCTGCAGACAACCACCACCATAAGTCAGTGCTACTTTCAAAAGCAAGATCCAGCCAAAGCACAAAGCAGATGAGGGAGCAGACTTTATAATCAGGTTTACAAGTTGATCAGTTATTATCGTAGCTGCATTAAACTAGTTACAGAGATGAGAACAAGCTGATGTTGTAGGAAGCCAGCTATAAAAAATGGGGTTCTTGACATGCTGAGTTCTGTGGGGACATAAAAACAACAAGCATCAAAGCTGATATTTGCTTTATACATGTTTGGTTTTTTTTTTTCCCCCACTACTTCACTTACCTTGCTTTCTTGTCTAAAGAAAGATTGGAGTTTGGGGGTAGGTTATTGGAGAACATAGTGTACAGGCAGGAAACACATGTGGTTACTTCTGTGTGCTAAGCTCCTCCAAGGTGAACACAGTTGCACAGGACACAGTGGAGACCCAAATGGGACCCTAGACAGCTTCTTCTCTTTGCAGTCGTTCATATGGTGCTCACTTAGAGATGTTTCTTTATATCTCCTTCCTTTCTTGCCTGATTCTTGTGGCTGGCTGCTGACTTGGAGGGCACAAAGGGAAAGAGGTACCTGGCCTCAACTGTGTGTGCTCCAGAGCAAGAAGAGTCAGACATACATTTGATTGCATTACACCATAGCTTCTGCCTACTGAAAAGGGGTTATATACAAGAAAAACTGAAATGGGAAAGAAATGTAATGATTTTTAGGGATCTGCTCTCACTGAAGGATTTGGACACTCATTGAAGATACTAGTTTGATGTATTATATTTGCCTTATGCACTTCATAGCATTGTAATGTCACAGTAGGGCCCAGATGACAGTTCCTCTTCAGAGCTCATTGCTTTAGTCTGTTCTTCTCCAAGAAAGGCACTTGTGACAAAATCTGAATCAGGCTCAAATACCACCAAGACCTAGCATCATTGCCAGTAGGCTTTTCCTTGGAGGGATTGCTTCTGCTTGCAGTTTTTTCTGTAGTGCATCACTATCTGGTATGAGCTCCCCCTGACATCGTGGTAAAACTCTGTTGATCTATATAGGGCCAGTTCTGACTTCTGCAACATTTTTTTCTGTGACCTGTTAACTTTCCCTGTGAAACCATTCTCTCCATTTATGGGCTGCACTGTAGGTGGGGATTTAGTACAAATCTCTTTAAAAGCCTCAGTAGTTCCTCGCCTAGGCCAAAGCTGGACTCCAACACAGCTGCTGCTGCTGCTGGAGTCACAGCTGGACATGGTGAGGTTTGGCTGCAGTACCATGTCCCAGAGCAGAGAGACTGTATTGGAGGCTTCTTTAAGGATCTGAAAGATTTTTGTGTAGGATGTGTAAGCTATGGGGTAGCTTAGGGCTGGGGCACGGGAAACTTGTGAAGGTAAACAGCTTAAGAAGCATTTTCTCTTCTGTATTCTTTGAAAGCAAGGGGTCATCTGAGATTTCAGACTGCCTGAGATTAGACAGTAAGTACATTTTGGGACTGCAAACTGAAGATTGTGTTTAAGAGTGAGAGCCGGGCTAATGTATTACTTTCGTTCCATAACTTGTTTTTTCCTGTAAGCACTTCACTGTGGTATCTACATACCAAATCTCAAAGAGCTTCCTAGATTACAGCCAACTTGTGTAAAGGTATCATTTGCTCTAAGCCATTACCCCTGAAACACCTCATTCTTGAACTCTGGAAATTAAGGATGTGTTCAGTGAAAGTAACTACAGAAATTTGAGAAGGAAAAAAGTAGCTTCTGTGGGAATGACTTTTCACAGGTTAACGTAATCCATTGGCCACTTCAGTTTCAGATGACTGAACTGTGCTGGAAGCAGATGCTGTTTTCCCCTTATTCCTTTGCTTGCCACTTCTATTTTTCAGCACTTGTTCACCACTAAGCTCAGGGAGGCAAAATCAATAGTGTTCCAACATTAATAATTGAGCAAAACAGGCCCCCAGCTGAGTAAACCCCATCTCACTTGAAAGCAGAGCAGTTATTTCCTAGCTTGAGCTAACGTGTCTGAGAACTAGGTACAAACTGAGGTAGAAAATGGGATAAAAACATCAAAATAGAAAAAATGACAACCTCACCCTATGCTGTGCTATTATCATAGTTCTTACCAAAAGAAGGGCAGAAATAAATAAGGATTGCTCTCTTGAATCATTTGGTATTGGGATGCAATCAGGCAGAATGGTTTGAAAGCATTTTTGGTTTGTGGGAATGAACTCTCTGGGGGTCTAAGCTATTTCTAGGTTTCATCCTAAAATTTACGTGATGCACTTACTGAGAGTTGATCATATAAAGTACGTGAAGGAGAAAAGAGCCTGACAAACAACAGCTTTTAACTCGAGGAGTGAAAAAATCCCCGAACAAACAGGCAATAAACACACCACTGGAGATGTTTCCGAAGGGCATATAGACACTCTTGCAAGAACCCCACTACTATATAACGCTTCACAGCATCCCCTTGCTGAAAGCTGTCAACCCTGGAAAAGACTGCAGTGAACTTCTAACACCCCTGGTGAAATCACACTAGGTAAGGGACAGAGTCTCTTCGTCCCAGTGAATCATCAGGAAGGGGTGCAGTAGGATGGCATGCAAGATTGTTATGCCACTCTGGTGGCTTTTGCAGCTTGCAGATGGAAGCTGGTTGCGTAGTGTATTCTTTGCCAATGCTGGGTTTGAGAATCTCTCGATCAAACCCACTCAGAATAGAGGGCTTCTCTGAGGAGTAGTGTTGTTTTAATAGGGTAGACTGCCTGTTGATGGACTTGTCAGTAAAGGCATAAATAACGTTTAAGACATTAGAATAGGACAAGATAGAATAGAATAGAATCAACCAGGTTGGAAGGGACCTCCAAAATCATCCAGTCCAACCTATCACTCATCCCTAGCCAATCAACTAGACCATGGCACTAAGTGCCTCATACAGTCTTTTCTTGAACACCTTCAGGGATGGTGACTCCACCACCACCCTGGGCAGCCCACTCCAATGGCAAATCACTCTCTCTGTCAAGAATTTCCCTCCTAACATCCAGCCTATACCTCCCCTGGCACAACTTGAGACTGTGTCCCCTTGTTCTGTTGCTGGTTGCCTGGGAGAAGAGACCACCCCACACCTGGCTACAGCCTCCCTTCAGGTAGTTGTAGACAGCAATGAGGTCACCCATGAGCCTCCTCTTCTCCAGGCTGAACACCCCCAGCTGCCTCAGCCTCTCTTCACAGGGCTTGTGTTCCAGGCACCGCACCAGCTTTGTCACCCTTCTCTGGACGTGTTCCAGTACCTCAGCAGGATATAGACAGGAAAAAAATCCAGTGAGGATTAATGCCAAGATGTCAGTGATCTGGGAAATATATGATAGCATTGCTGCAGAGCCAAAGACACAAAATACAATGTAAAGATTTCCTTTCTTTCATGAAATCTCTTGGGATCCTTCTGAAGAGTATCCAGGAAAGGTGCTCTGAATCCTAAGTAGTGTGAGGAGCTAGACAGGATGATTTAAAGGGGGTCAAATATTGCTGAGTATCCAGCAGAACAATCCTCTCCAATAATGCTGAACACTCACTGTGTCAGGGCTTCTGCGTGACATACTGAGGACAAGCCATGTCATGCACTGAACAATTATTCCATAGATAATTGCATACCATTTCTATAACACGTGAGAAGAAATCTTTCTGTGATGGTGTGTGAAAGAGTCCCACTACTGTGTAGCAGAGCTTACTTTAAAGGAACAACACAAGCTGCAGTTGGGAACCTAGTTTGTAGTTTGAATGAAGCCTGCAAGAGTAGGTCTCTGAGAAGAAATCTGAGTGAGTCTCAGCTAGTGCTGCCTTAAAGCAGAGTAGAGTTTGTAGCCTTTCTCCCAAACAGCAGAGCAGGATCAAGGTCTTTCATTTTCATGGCATGCAGTGCTGGGTGGTTTTTTTTTTTTGGGGTGTGTGTGTGTGTGTTTGTTTGTTCTTCCCAATTACTTCTTTCCAATGTTCTGTAGAACAATAAAAGCCGTGGCCCATCTATGTCTCCTTTCCTAGCCCTATCTTTCTCCACTGACATTCTATGCAGCAGCTGGCAGTAAGTGTGAATCTAGGAAAAGCCTTGCAAAGACAGGAGAAACCAGGAGGTATTTAATTCATCTTGAAACAGCACAGCCTAAGACAGTCACCAATGACCAGGATTTTCTATACACAAGGTTTAGTGATTGTGCTACTGAATTGCCATCAGGGCTGGGTTTTTATGAACAACTTTTTGCAATGAGCAACAGTTTGTCAAATACTGCTTTTGAATATATCAGTGAAGGAGAAATCACTTAGCTCTTGGATTCAGAAGGCTTTGCTTACTGCCCTTTGGGAGCAACATGGCTCTGACAGAGGCCAGTATGTTGGGAAAGAAGCTCCAACCATGAGAATGAGACCTGGAGGAAAGAAAAGAAGAGTAGAGGCTTGTTTGTCCTTGATAATCCACTCGAATGTGTGCAGACTGGGAATGTATGGCTGGAGTGAAAAATAAAACCATGTAACATGATTCAGATGATCCCAAACAAAGGTTAAGGATGAGGAATTCCTACCTGAGCACAGGGAAGCTTCTCAGGGAATTTCCCCTGGCCACCTCTCAAAGCTCTGACTGCTGCATCGTGACCTGAGAGGCATTTGTTTGGTTTAGGTTTTCTTTTTCTTCCCCGCCCCCTTCTTTCTGCTCTTATCTGTTTTGTTTCTGGAAGAATGACATCCTGGCCCCTAACATTTCTGGAGGCAACACACACATTCCTTGCAACTCTGTTACCAAGAAGACAGAAAATGTTCCTCATAATTACACATGATTTGACCATTCCAGCATTTCCACCTCTTCTCAGAAGTTTTATTATCATAATTAATTTCTCTGGCACCTACTTGAAGCTCTAGGCATTTCCCCAAAGCTTTAAGCACACAGATAGCAGTTCTGAACCCTTCACTGCTGTAGTTCTTTTCCTTTATTTGTTAGTTATAAATTCTTTCTTAGAACTCTTGCCTACCACATGAGCTTTATGTATGTAGTTCCCATTCCCAGTACTGTGATACTCCAGATATCCACAGTACAGCTTCACTACAGCACTGTGATAATGAAAAAGGTATTTTCCCTAGTTACAAATAGGAATTTGGGATGCACTGAAACTAAGACTCATATTTTTAAGTATTTGACCCTCAGTGACTTGTTCAAAGCATCGAAGCAAGCCAGTTGCAGAAAAGGGAATTTCACTGTCCCGAGTCCAAGTCCCTGCCTGCTGGGCCAGCTTGTTTTTACTGTCCTTGAGTGCATTACCTTCTAGAAACCATTCTGCAATTTTCCATCCATGCAGGACTCATCACTTTCTCAAATGCCTGTAACGAAAGGTGAACCAAGAGGGAAGTGATTTTTAAGAACCAAGGACTAGTCTCACAAAATTGCCTTCTAGCACTTCTGTACATTGGATAGAATAAGATCTGCTTAAGAGAGATCTGAACTCTGATCCAAGCTGTAGACTATTAATCATATCGTGTCTATGCATGGTAGCACTTGTCCTTAGTAAATTTCTTGGATCTGAGAGGGAAAATCAGAGATGATTCAAATACTGTTTGGTTTCAACAAGCAACCCAACTCACGTTGAAAACATCCATTTCGGCCTCCCATTGATTTCAGTCAGGGTTGGTAGATTACTGAAATGAGAGACTTCAAAGCGGTCCATCACAACTCTTTGTGTGATTCAGTGTGTTTCTTTGGTCACCACGTAAGAGGCAGAGCTGTGCATTAGCTTGAACTTCTGCACATCCCCGTGCACAGCCACGTACCACAGTGGTGGAATTCATGCTAGCTCTGTCATTATGAATTAATTGCATAGGCTGCAAAAATCTCCCAAATTCTGACTTTTCATCTGTTTAAACCCAACACACCACAACTTGTAAGACCTCAGGTTTCCTCAGTCTGGAGGCAAGCCATCCATGGCTTTTTTTGCTGGAATGGAAATGACAGCCCCAGAAGCAAAGCTGCTGATTGGGATGCCAAAATCTTGCCTTTCGTTGGACAAAAGCTGAGCCAAAAATCAAGTTTCAACCTATACGGAATGTAGCCAAATCTTATTATTAATTTGGCTTCCAACACAAGCAGTGCAGCATTGAAATGCAAAACTGCTTCCATGGGTAAACCATTCCCTGTATACTCTCAGCTTATAGCTGAGCAGGATTAGGGTTATCCTGGTGGGACGCAGCTTCCTTCACGTCAGAGAGAGTGATGGATCTCCTGGATCATCATGAGTCCTGGGGTGTTTCATTGTGAAAAAGCAGTGAGCAATCTGGTGGGCTCTTTAAGCCCAACAGGTTATGCTTCTGAGGCAGTCACAGGAGACAAGTGGTCACCAAGTCAAGTGGTCACCTGGAGAGAGCAGCTTGCCAGATGCTTAGACACTGTGACTAGTGGTACCCAGCACAGTCTTCAACATTTTCACCTCATTTACTGCAGATGTAGTTTCACCTATGGACTGGGGAAAGGCTTCAAATAAACAAACAAACAGCTCCAAAAGAAAATGACCTCAAAACATTTCACGTTATTTAACATACAGGCCTGTGTCAGCCGAAACATATTCATCAAAACTTATCTCTGCAGTAGAGAGCCTGATAGAGATCTAAGTGCCTGAGAAATGTACAGCCCTTGTGACTGCAGTGGCAAAACCAAATTCCTTCTTTACAACAGAGCCTTAACCAAACTCCTCCTGCTTAATTAGATAATGAACAATTAAGGGACAAAAGTGGGGATGTGTAGCTGGGCTGCAGCCAGCCAGAGTCTGTGTGGGGTGGCAAGGACTGAGAGGAGCCCCAGGCAAGGGCAAGGGGTGCCTGCAGCATCCCTGCCAGTGTGGTGGTCCTGTTGCACACCCTTAAGAGAGTGGTTCTTCTTTTTTCCACCCATCTTGGGACAGCCCTTGTCTCCTGACACTCTGGACACAGTGCCTTGTCTCCAGCACTGTGACAGTGCTGTCAGTCCTGAGACACGAGCAGGGTGCCCTGTATCTCATGCAAACGTCTTGGAAATGGTTTCAGGAAATCTGTGAGGCTGCAGGCCTGGCTGAGCTGACAGTTTGGCTGGGAGAAAACAAACAGATTATTGTATTCCTTATACCTCTTGAAGGTTGCAGAAAATGCAAACAACGTGGCCATGAAGAGAGAGAGAGCAAGAACCACCTATCCCTGTCACTTCGAAGGAAAATTAACTCTAGTCTCAGATTAAGACAAGTGCAAAGTGCAGGAAGTTTAACAAGATAGAACCATGTAATAGTTTGGATCCAAGGGGCCTTTGAGGGTGATTTAGCTGTGGCATTTAACAAGGCAAGACTTATAAAATATGTAGTTATTTTTATTTCTGGAAAGCCCTGCCCACAACTATATGCAAATTAGTTAAATTTGGGTTCGAATTCATTCAGGAAAATCCTCACAGGGATGCTTATGGGCAATTCATTCCTTTAGGAGAATCGGAAAATTGGAAAAGTTTAGCCATAAAATGGCTTTGCCTCACTTGCAAATAGGCAGCCTGAAGCCCTAGGGAGCACCTGTGCTACTCACTGCAGTGGAGTAGGGATTTCAAGATAGTCCCTGTCTCCTTTGTGGCATTGTTGGAACCACTCAGTGTCTTGATAGCTGTTGAGAGGCTTCTAGATTTTCCCAGGCTCTAGCAGGCTGCTTGGAAAGAGGCAGACGATCTCTGACCTGTCCTGGTTCCTCTTAGCACGGAGGTTTGCAGAGATGCAGAGAGCACAATGTCAGTGGCACTTCTCACCACATCATGAGGCATTTAAATGCTTTCTCCTGGGAAACTCGAGGCACTTAAGTTTCCAGGTAGTTCAGGTCCAAAACGTCAGGGCTAAGCTGGTCTGACGCACAAGGCAGAACAGAACATGTTGTCCAAGCCAAGAGCATTGAGGCAGAGCATGTTGTCTGAGCAGAGCAGAGCAGAACATAGAGCAGAGCAGCACACACTGAGGCAGCTCCATGAGGCAGAGGCAGCCCAGCAAGGCAGAGGCAGGAAGGCAGAAGCAGCACAACTGCTTGCAACTTAGCTCAATTTTTATTATTTGCCCGAGTATAATGGCTCCTTTGGCCACAGAGATTCACCAATCACAATGGCATTTGCAAATCTGACCATATCAGGTGAAACCAGGGCTTGCTCACCCTCTTTTGGGCAAGACACTAACAAGTACCTATTTACCCGTGGGTACCTGTTTATCACTTTGGGAGGGGGACATAATGGCCCAAGCCTTTGTTTTCCTCCTGCCCTTGCTTCCCCCATCAGCAGAAGGGTGAGGCAAGTCAGGACATCTAATAGGTCTATTAGCCTTCCAGCACAGAAGGTTATTTAGTCCAACTCCTCAACAGTGCGCAGGGACATCTTCAAGTAGATCAGGTCGCTCAGAGCCCCATCCAACCTGATCTGGAATGGTGACAGAACAAGAGGACACAGTCTCAAACTGCACCAGGGCAGGTTTAGACTGGACATAAGGAAGAAATCCTTCACAGAAAGAGTGGTTGCCCATTGGAATGGGCTGCCTGGGGAGATGGTGGAGTCACCATCCCTGGAGGTGTTGAAGAGGAGGCTAGATGAGGCACTTAGTGCCATGGTTTAATTAATTAGAGGCGTTAGGTAATAGGTTGGTTAATAATTGGTTGACCCTAGAGGTCTTTTCCAGCCTGGTTAATTCTGTGTTTCTGTAATTCTGTATTACTCTCTTGGGCCTCAGCAAAGATGAACTTAGCTGCCTCGGCTATGGGAGAGTGAGATCTGGCCACTTGTTGCTGAAGTATCTGGGGATGAAAGTGCTTGGACTGAGGAGACAAGAAGTGCTTGTAACAACAGTGTTTCTTTGTTTCAAGTAAAAGAGACAAATTTCATGCAGGATACAAAGCTGACCCTGGGGCGAGAGACATCACTGAACCTCAGAGGCTGCCCTCCCACCCCCGAGCAAAACCCAGCAAATCTTTGATACATTAGCATTTAAAAGTGAACGACGGCAAAAACCTCTCACAAATTGTTCCAAGGCAAGAGAATAAAACATCAGAAGCAGCAACGGGTGATTAATGTGGATTTTGTAGCTGATACAGGAGAACTTCTCCGTTTCCTTTCTGGTTTAGAAATAAGATTGTTTTCAGGACAGAGAGAGTCCTGGAAGATCTAACAAAACTTACAGCGGAGTGAAATGAGTCATGTTCTGAGGGCCGTTCACAGCAACTTTGCCTCCCCCTTTTTAAAACCAATTAAAAAGAGGGGAAAAAAAAGAGGAGCTAACACCCCTGCCTTCTCCACTGTACCATTTTTCAAGTTTGCAGTTGTTCTCAAGGGAATCAATGTGACAGATTTATGCAAAGCTTCAGTTTGAATCCTTTTTTTTTTTTTTTTTTTTTTTTTTGGCCTGGAGCAAGGCTTTTATCCAACACACTTCTTCCCCCCTTCATGAGGGAATGGTGAAGAGGAGGAGTGCATCACACTTGAAAAAGGCAAAGGAAAAACTTCCACAGCTGGTCCTAGCAGCTGGGATATATTTAATCAGAACTGGAGATTAACATAGCTCTGTGAAAGAGTTGTTTTCCTACCCCTTATGGTTGTGGTATCACCTATGCAGTAGATAAAGCTCTGAGCTGAACCTCAGCAGAGAACACACAGCAAGGGGGTGGAGGGACTGCAAGTGACTTTGTATTCTTATTGCCAATAACTCCTGAAATGGGGTAGCCATTTATTTGCACACACTATTTTGTTAAAGCCCCTCCTCAGTGTTTCAGACTCCTGCAAGACCTCACACTGCCTGTGCTCAGTGCTAGCTCCAACAAGCCTCTCTCTGCACAGCAGGATGTTTAAAAGGGTGTCTGCAGAAGGCAGCTCTTCTCATACTATTCCATTGGAAATGAAAACAGCAGAGAAGGTCTTTCCTAGTGGCTCAACAAGTGCTACGTGCACATGGATGCAAATAAGTAGTGGTGGATCTCCAGCAGCCCAAGAACATCTGTCATCTCCTAAGCCTTTGTTCTGGGCAGTGAGCCCTGAATGCCAGTTTGGACCATCCCCTAGGCATCATCTATGTTTTATCTTCACTGTTCAGTGTGCATACATCCTGAAATCCCCTCTCCATGAATCACTAAAGAAATGAGAGGCAGAACTATTAATACGTATACAGGCTTTTCTGTGTTGTGCTTGTTTCCACATTACCTGAATGTCACGGGCACATTAATGTATATGAATTCACAGTCCTTCATGTAGTAAGAAGACCTGTTATGCTTGGCTTTTTGATCTCCAAATCTTATTTTTCCAGTCAGCCTCCTTCTCCATCCCTACACTTCAGCCAGATATGAAGATCTTGCCTCTACTCATGGGAGCATAGAATCTTAGAATCAGTCAGGATTGGAAGGGACCACAAGGATCATCTAGTTCCAACCTCCCTGCCATGGGCAGGGACACCCTACCCTAGATCAGGCTGGCTACAGCCTCATGAGCCTTCCCTTAAACACCTCCAGGGATGGGGCCTCAACCACTTCCCTGAGCAACCCATTCCAGGCTCTCACCACTCTAATGCTAAAGAACTTCCTTCTTGTGTCTAGTCTGAACCTACCCATCTCCAGCTTTGCTTCATTGCCCCTAGTCCTGTCACTACCTGATGTCACACTCCAGCATGTCCACATCCTTCTTGTAATAGGGGCTCCAGAACTGGATGCAGTACTCCAGGTGGGCTCTCACTGGAGTGGAGTAGAGGGGGAGAATCACCTCCCTTGACCTGCTGGCCACACTTCTCCTGATGCAGCCCAGGATCTGGTTGGCTCTCTGGGCTGCAAGTGCACACTGCTGGCTCATGTTGAGCTTCTCGCCCACCAATATAAGTGAAACAAGACATTAATTTTTAGCCTTCTCTAGTGGAGAGGCCGTTAAACTATTTTCCACATAAATCTACACAGGATAAACATTCATAGTATGATCTTTCAGCCAGAACAATTAAAGCAACCCAAGGAGGGGACAAACAGCTTCACTGACAGGCAATATAATCCAGAAAATAATTTCCTTTGACTGCTGCTGCTGGATTTAGTAACCTTCACTGGCTCCAACACCACCTGATTGCTACATGTGTCATCAGCCCCTGAAGTAGTGGCCACAGGACAGCTGTGCTGGCCTTCACATACAACCTTGCACTGGCTGTCATGTGTATGCAAATGCACCAGTCTAGTGTGCATCAGCTGAGCAGTCAGCCTCTCCAGTGGATCATCAGCAAGTTGTATGGATGCATTTTGCTTAGCTGAGGCAGGTGCAGAAGTTGAGGTGTTTCCTCTTTGGTAATGCTGATTGTTTGTGGGAGCATCTCACAAGGAGGTCAGGAGCAGGACTAGATTACCAACACCATCAGCAGCACGGCCTCCATCTCTAGCATCCAAGTGAATCCCTCGTGCATGGCAGTGGCATTGCTGACCCAAGTCCTAGGGGGAGAAATTCCCCTGAGTCAGGAGGACAGTTTTACTCAGCAATGAAACAACTAATTTCTATGAGAAGAGGGAGCAGTATCTGGTGAGAGGGCTGGATCAGAGCCCACTTCACTACCTTGTCTAGATGCTTGGGCCAACTCATAGGGTTAAGTGTAAGGGTTTTTGTCCTGTGCTGAGGGCAATTTCTAAAATCCAAATAAAACTCCTGCACAAAGGCAGGGCAGATGTGCTTTCAAGTCAAGTGCTCTGTGAACACTTCTGTGTCAAAAAGACATGTAAAATCCCATTCAAAAGCATACTAAAGAAGAACAAGTCCTACTCAAAACACAAATAAATGCAGAGCTCATGTAGAGGAGGGCACTGAGCCATTGTGTAAGGTTTGTCTAGATCGTTTGACGCAGTTGAAGAGAGAAACTTGGTGACTGGGGAGTAGGTTCTTTGAGGGGTGTGGATATATCTGGTGTGTTGATGGATGTTGGCTGGAGGGCTAGGAGCCCTCACTGTCCTTAAGCCATCCCAGACAAGAAGCCTCGTCTGTCTCTTTCACTTGGTACTTCATTTAAATGGCTCAGAAATGAAAGTAGACATGGGGACCTTCGTGAGACAAAAGAGAGAGTGATGGCAGGGCCATGATAGGGAAGACATGCAGATGAAGGAGAACGGCTCTTTGGCTGCAAGCAGGTCAGGAGCATGTGGATCAGTAAAGAGGCTGGTCTTGTCCAAACTAAGCACAGCTTTCTGCAGGACAAGAGACAGTGCAAGCTGGCCAGTGTGAGACTGCACAGTGAAAGGCAGGGCAGGCAGAAGGGCTGTCAGCTCCTTGGGGAAGTGCTCATGTCTATGATGGTGTTTATACTGGACACTGGCAAGCAGTGCTCACTTGAAAAAAAACTTCTAGTTACTCCTTTTGTTTCTTTCTTGTCCCAATTTCAATAGTTTTATCATATGGTGTTCAATAAGTTACATTTCAAACTTCTTAATTCCTTCTCTGAGTCCTTCTTTTCTAATTTTCCTTGACCAGTTACTTCCCTCACTGCCCCTTCTCTCCTGTCCTGTGTCTTTTTTTGCCTATCTTCCCAATTCCTCTGCTTTTCTCCCACTGTCTCGGGTTTTCTCTTGAGCTCTGAACCACTGTATCTGCTTCATCTGGCACGTTATTTCTCATTCCCCTCATCCGTGGGACTTCATGGGGTGCAAGAGCATTTCTTATCTCTCTAGTAGTCTGCTGCAATCTACCCTCAGTAATCTTCACTGCCTTGCCCCTATTCCCCACAGGTCTGTCTCTGCAGATATGCACGTACATCAGAACTTGCACATACTCCCAGAGCCAGGAGGATGAAATTAAACCCAGTTCATGGAACTACCAGCCTCAGTAGGATTCCCTTTTCCAAATCCAGAGCAATTTGAGTGTTGGATGAGATATGGGTGGCAGGCAGTTGTGTTGCTTACTGCTTCCCTGGAAAAGAGTCAGATATTCCTCTGGTTAGTGTGGTTTGAGAGAAAAGAAATGTGCTAATAATTAAGCATATGTTGTCTTACAATGGAAAGCATTTACATAAAACCTCTTTAAACTGCATAAAGTTATTTTGTAAGAGAACTGTCATATACCATGGGACAACTTTACCGGAAAGAGCATCTGTAATGAGAAACAAATCACAGTGGCCTTTGCTATAGTGCTTGAAAGCAGGTTTCTTTGGGGCTGTGGAGACTCATTTGCCCTCCAGCAGTGGAAGAATTAAGATGTTATGTTTAACATAAACAAGAGAGGTTTAATCCCAAATCCTCATGTGAGAGCACTTTGTGTTCTCTTAAAAGTTCAGTAATTCCATAAGCAAGATGGACAGTTGGGTTATTTCAGGCTCAGTGAAAGCAGGAGAGGGACAGAAGGGACATCAAAGTGAATTAACTCATCAGAGTAAAAACCCAGTTGTGAAAGCTGAGCAGAGTGTGAGTTCAATTGCATTAACTATATGTGGTGCCAAGCTCTCTCATGATCAGATGCCTTTCCCCTCTTTTGTTTTATTCAGGCAAACTACAAGAAGAAAGTTTGATCTGCATGAGACTATCCCAAGTCAGGGCCACACACCTGCTGGACGTGCATCCTTGTTCCTGCTCAGTCAGTAATATCGTGGGAGTCATGATTCTCATTGCTGTATGGGCTCTACGCAAGGTTCTCTGAGGTCAGATGCTGCTTTCTGAGTGACGAAAGAAAGGTAAGATGGTTCCTGCAGACTGGAAGCCTGCACAGGGAGGGATGTTGTCTCTGATGGCCAGCCTTTGCTGGATTTATCTGTGCGTCATCTCTGTACTCATCAAAGACAGAGAAGGCTTTGGTTTGGGGGATATCTTGGCCCTTTTGAAAGGCAATTCCTTTGCCATCTTAATTGGTCCTGATGCTGTTCTGCGAGAAAGAAGTCAGCCCTGGCAAATTTATCATTTAGCAGGGCAAAATTCACTTTAGAGAAGGAATGGCAAATATGTTGCCTCCAGCTATGATTAAAAAATTAAAGCAGATTTAACAATTTGAAAACATAGGATGGACAAGATATAAAAACCCATAAAACCTGAGCTACTAAAGCAAAGGCAAAGCATTTCAGATGTCCATATTTTTATTTCTAAATAAGAAGCCAAAGTTCTACAATATCAGTACTCCACTAGACCTGGGCACGTATCATCACTGTCTTCATTGCTTCCCTGTGCTCCTGCAGCTAAAGATGCTCAGTGTGCTGACTGGGTGCTGGAGGAGTGATTGCTCTGCCCAAAATCAGGGCAGAATTGCCTTTAGTTGACTGAACCAGGACTGAAGTACAAATGGGACTTTGCTAATACAATTTTTCTTCAGGAGTGACCAGCGGAAACTGTCCCATACTTGTGTCTGCCCAGCAGAATAAATGTGGTTCTTTGGTAAAGGAGCAGAAAACCAACCAAGAGTGGTGGTGCTGCCCTCTCTCTGACCAGCCTTCACAATCCAGAGTTCATTTCAGGAGAAAAGGAGGTTGAAAATCTGAGGCAATCAAGATACAAAAATGACTGATAGTCTGGTCATCCTGCCACCAAGTAAAAAGAAATGTATTCAGTCTATTCAAGGGGCTGCTTGGGTATCAGATTATAAATGCCAAAACTGGGTGAGGATTTCTATTAAGAGGATTCTTTTTCCACATAGCAAAGAACAGCACAACATGGTCCCAGGGCTGTAAGCTGAAGTCAGACAAATTCAGAATGGGAAAAAAGCACATTTTAGCATTGGAACTCACTAGGGCATGAACTTGCCTCTCCACCATCTGAGATTTTAAAGTGAAGATTGGATGCCTTCTGCTTTCTTCTAAGTTCAGTTGTCATCTTGACACAGAAGTCTCTAAGTGATATCTTCTAGCCAGTACTGTCAGATTAGACTTTCCTAATGGTCTTTCTGCTTTTAAAACCTCCAGTTTATAAGAAGTGCATTTACCTGCTCAAGGGTTCACCCCAGGGACAGGGGAATTAGACATCTTTATTCATTCCTGCACAGCTGTGGGAATGATCTGTTTGGATATTTTTCCCATCACCAGTTGTGTCAGTGGTATGTGTTATGCAGATGTGTGTCTACTGGGAGCTACGCTCAGACAGCACATTTCACATTGATTTATGAACAGACTTCTGAGCACAGCAGCTTCTGGCCTCTGCTAACTTGGGCTGGAATTGCTTGCACATTGTTGCTATTCTTATTTTTGGACCTGCACTCATGGTTCACAAACCAGATGCTGCAGAAATGCAGAGCCAAGATGATTCTTGCCTCAGAGCTCTTCTGTAAGAGCTCAGTATGGAGCAAGGCATGGATGTGTGTAGCCAGGGGAGCCCAGGGAAAAGATGGGTGGTGAAAATCATCAGGAGTAATGAGCTAGAAAAAAAGTGTGCATAGCAGAAGGCTGGGTAGACAGTGGTGGGCTGAGTCTGCTCAGGAGAGGATGCTGCAGGACTCAAGAAATGAGAGGAAAGTGTCTCCACATCACCTTTGTTCTGTGACTGGTAGGAAAGTTGTGTCTGTCAGAATATACAGGGAAAATGTATACACAACCTTGAGAATACAGAGGAGAGTCTAAGGTGAGGATGACAACCAGGTTGTAAGCCTAGGTGACGAATAAGAGGAGATGATAGTGCCAGTGACTGAGAAAGGCAGAGACAGTCACTTGGAATGAGAGTAACCGCTAACCTTCAGCCTTAGTGGGGCTGGAGTGAGGGCCAGATGCCCCCAGTGTCAGAGAGCCAAGATGAGATGGGAGTTTGGATAGGAGGACACAGCTAACAGGACAGAGATCCATATCCAAAGGAAACTGCATTAAAATTAAAGAGATTGTGAGGTGTTAAGACAGAGAGAGTGGAGAGCAAGAGGGACCCTGTGGGTACAGTGAGGGTAGGATGGGAAAGATGGACAGTCAGGAAGGGTAAAGGCCGAAGGGGTGAAGAAAGGACAGAAAGATACAATGAAAGTATAGGCAAAGATCTCCATCCATACCAACTCTTTGATCCTTCTACTCACTTTTCCATTCAAATTCTAAATGGTATTACAGAAAGTCTTTTTTTACTGCTTTGCAAACTCCTTGAGACAGCAGCGTATTCCTGGCTGACCCCCAAAGACAGATCCTATTTCTTCATGGTCATGATCGCTCTTCAAAAGAGTGAAACATAAAGAACTACAGGGAACTTTGGCCAGGCAGTCTGATTATTTTCCCCCCAAATAGGAATCACCCACTCCAGAAATTGATACAAACATAATTAGGTGTAATGGACCAAATGTTAAACTGTGAGAAGAATTATTTGAATTAGAGAAGCATAGACAGAAGCAGCTAACAAAATCACCTTTTCCTGTGGGGACATCAGCAGCCAACTATTCATCTTCATAGGTAATACAGTTTAAAGAGGAGTGGGCAGGGGGAAAGAGATCTGGGTTTGATATTTTGTGCCTTGGACTACAAAGGAATCACTGCGGATATATAAATAAAAGACAGCTGGGCTGAGGTTTCGGATCACAGTATCACAGTATCACAGTATCATCAGGGTTGGAAGAGACCTCACAGATCATCAAGTCCAACCCTTCACCACAGAGCTCAAGGCTAGACCATGGCACCAAGTGCCACGTCCAATCTTGCCTTGAACAGCTCCAGGGACGGTGACTCCACCACCTCCCTGGGCAGCCCATTCCAGATCACCTAAACCCATCAGAAAAGCAGCCAGACTGCTAGCACTGTGCTCTTACCTGGACTAATGCTCAATTCTGTCAATACTGTAAAGGAGAAAAAAGAGACAGAGCAGAGCAGAGTTTTATTAAAAGGCTTCAATTACCCGCGTTGCTGCAGAAATAGCAAAGACAATGGCACAGTCCTGAGGGAGAAACCTTTGGTTTAAGTATCTGTAAAGATGTGTGGAAGAAAAGGAAGAGCTCCTGCCTGGGAAAACCGCAAGCCTGTCTCAAAGTCTACAAGACTAAGCGAAGAAAGTGAATGAATAACTGTGGCACATGCATGAGTGGCTGAACGTGCAGCCTGAACGGTAATTGGCTCTATCGGTGCTCTTCTGATTAACTGTTTCTGGCTACAGCACTCGAGAGACCCATGCTGAGTTCACAGCAGGATAGTATTCATGCTGCACTGAAGAGCCTCTCAGATCAGCCGGTGGATCCCTGCAGAGAAACAGCAAACACAGTTCTGAAGGATGTGGTCTCCAGGGAGGGTTTCTAAATCCTTACTGCGTGTCACTAATTCCTTGTTATGCAGAGCTGGAAGAGAAAGGGCTCCTGGAATGAATTCAGATCTTCATTCTACGTTTCTCTACCTTGGAAATAAAGGAAGACAGGAAAAAAAAATGATGGTGCTTCTATTGAGAGAAATTTAAGAATAAAATCATGTGATATGAAAGTAGATGGTTGTGATTCTTTATTAAAATAGTGGCCTGAAAGGTGCTAATAAACCCAAACAGCAAATAGCCCAAAGAACTGGCTTGTCAATATGGGAAAGAAAGGTCATACACTGATGAATCTCCAGAAAGCCTTCTGACAGGGAGCGGTCTCAGCTGGGGACGCACTGCAGATGGCACAGGAGAGTCACCCCAAGACCTTACAATGGCACTGGGCACAGCATCAGCGAAAATAAGTGGGGTGGAACACGGAAACCAGGCACTTTCAAATGAGAGGTGTTTTTACTTTCTGATGAAGACTTGCATACCTAGTGCATCTGCTCCAGAGTTATGGCCAAGACCTCCTTTCAGCTCATTCAGCTCTGAAGTCAGCACCACGGACTCCTGCTGTATCCTGAAACCACAGCCACAAACACTCTGTGGGATGATAGAGAAATTGCAAAGAACATTAATTGTTTGCTTCCACAGTCCAGTGCTTACTGATGAAAAGAGAGCTGGAGAGCATCACCCAGAGCCAGAGTACATCAACCAGTGCTGTTGTGTTTCTGAAATGGCTTGCTGGTTCAAGCGCTCTGGCCAAATATAAGCAGTTTAATTTAGACTATTAACAGTAGCATTAAGGAAAGACACATTTGTACTTTTTTGTATGAGCTGCCCATGCCCTGCCTTTTCTCACTCTCTCCTCCTTCCCAGCTGCTGTGTGGTGACTAACTGAAATGTGAGGAGTAACAGAAGAAATCACAATTTAGATATTTCCAGAGTTGTTTGGGGTCAGTTGACCATTTTTCATTTGCAATACACAGTGCATAGAGATGAAGTTTAAGTATGAAGCTCTTATATCCAGAAGAACCAATCACATGTAGAATACACAGAAGAAAGCAATTTCACACAAAATGAGAATTTGGTTCCCAGGGCAAAAGCAACAAGCCTATAGTCACAAATCTTTCCTCAGCTTCTTGAGGTTCTGTCTCCTCAGCAGCTGTGCTGTTGTGATAGGCCTAAATAGGCCAAAACAGGCTTATACATGTCCTGGCTTGCCCAGACACATTTTTCTGCTCTCCCTCCTTCTGTTCTGAGAAGAAGCAACCACGGAAAAGAGGACAAAGAACCTGGAGCCATTGAGTCTAAGGACTCTGGCTTGCCCAGACTTGTTTTGCTGCTCTTTACATTTTGTAGTAAACAAGGTACACACACTTAGCTTTTGCCTGCCTCATGCAAGGCCTGTGTTTTTCCCAAGATAGGATAAAGCAAGCCTATGGTTTCACCCAATATGGTCAAGCTTGGTAACTGCCATTCTGATTGGCTATTCTGTGTCCAAAGGCCTATTAGTCTTGGGCTGTAGTGATATAAAGAGATGAGCAGGGAACACAACATGCTCTGCCATTGTATTTGTGCTTGTTTGCTGCTTGCTACTGCCTGCTGTTGCCATTGCTCTCTGCTTCTGGCAGTGTACTGCCTCAGTGCATCCTGAACTGTCTGGAAACTACACTGCCTTGAGTTTATCAGGAACAGGCTCTAAATGCCTCCATGTGATTGGTTTGCATAGCCAGCATGATGTGCTGAGATTGCACATCGCAAGACATCCTGCCTACACCTGAAAGTCTCCTGCCAAGACAGGAAGTCCTGGATGTACACAGATTGTCCAGAGAAACCAGGATAAGGTCAGAGATCATCTGGCTCCTTCCTCCAGCACCCTGTGAAGCCTGGGAAGAATCAGAAGCCTCAGTAGCTGACAAGACAGTAACTGAATTCCCTGGAAGCATTTTGGGTACTGTTTGAAGCTGTAGCTAGCCCTGCGAGTTGGGAGACTAATACTTTGTGAGTAACTACTTAAAGGCTCTTGTAATTCACTGTGGCCTTCTGCCATAAGCAGAAAGAAGCTTCCTGAGTCCATCTAGTGGGCAAGTGGTGTATTGATTGCAAGAACCTTCTCTACCAGTTCAATTAATGTTTAAATTTTTGGCTAGTTATTTCTAGATCAAGTTATTCCTTTGCATAATGTTTCCATGACTGTGTGAATAACTGATTATTATTATTAAAATTAGTTGTCAGTGGTGGCAAGAGTTCCAAATGTCAAAACTAATATACAAGATTAATTTTGAAAATCATATCTTGCATCAATTAATTACCCTTCCATTACATACACCCAGCATAAGATTCATGTTTCTAAAGCTGTCAGACACTGTCACCAGGCATACTACATGGAGGGAGTGTGGAGAGGCATGGTGAGACCTCCTTGGATGGACTGAACAGCTCTCCCATCACTTGCATCACTTCTTTCTGTCTTCACATGACCTCCATTTTTTTTGCCAACATCTCAAAGCACCGTTTCTCAAGAGAAAGCTGAGCTTCGTACCAAGGCTTCCATGTACACTGAATTGCACAAAATGCCTCCAGGACTGCCCCAGCTTTGTGTGAAGCCAACATCATCCCCAATTCTTTATTTTTCTCCTTAGTTCTTATCCATGTATCTAAAAACTACTGAATGAAGTGCCAGAACTTCTCTACAACAATGTAGTCCCTTCAGTTTCCAAAGAAAAAGCAGTTTTTCCTGATGACCAACATTATCAAATATTGAGCTTATTGGTCACTTGAGATTTCATGAGGATATTTTCTTCAAAATATTATTTTTCAGGATTATGTTTTAAGCTTTTTTTCCTCTGAAATTTAGAGGCATTTTTTTATGTTCAAGAAACAAATTATAAAAAATAACTTAGAAAAGGTCTATCAATCACTCTGGAGTTTTTGTTAGGGAAAAAAATAATCAAAATCTATTTATGATTTAATAAGAACCAACTTTGCTGTTCTTGCATAAAGGTATGATGAAATAGTCTGTAGGACCTTGTCATCAAGAAGTAGGAATACTAACTTCGTAAAACTCTTCAGCACGTGGCTAAGTCTGATGAAACTATTCCAGAGGGAGACACTTGTCAGAGAAGAAGTCTTGTCTCGCTGTCATGAAGTTGGCTCAGCATTATTTAATTGATGACTCATTATTTTGCACATGATTTTGAACACCAGTCATGCCTGAGGACCTCCCCCCTATACTGGGCACAGCACAGATATAGTATAAAAAGGCATCTTTTGCTCCCAGAAGTCATTATAGAGGACTAGAGGGGGAGAGGAGACAGATGTACAGACAGATAGAGAATGAGATTAAAAGAGCCAGCCAGGGCATCCCATCAGACTTTTGGTAACCATCACAGATAGGGAGAGGTTTAAGTGTGTCCATGATATTCATATTCTACCAAAGGTTTTTAAATGTCTCATGTCCATGCCTGACTTCCTTAATCCCATGAGATCTGATGTGGGAAAAGGAGAATACTGAAATAAAAGGAGGCTATTTTTGGCTGTGAGTGGTGCAGCACCTCCGGGGATCCTCAGGAGAAACTCCACAGAAATTAAGATGTGGTGTGAGGGCCACTTTCTGAGCCATCTGCCAAAAAGCTGGGGAAGCTCAAAGCTGCCCCAGTCATTTCTAGGAGGAAATAGTGGAAAGCAAAAATATATCAAGACCTGGCTTTTTATTTTAATCTTGCTCACCAGATGCATTTTGAAAAACGTTTGCAGGCTGCTAGGAAGACCTGCCCTCCTCTACTTGCAAGCTTTTCTCCATCCTCATTTTGAAGTGGGAGAGGTGAGTGACCAGAGTTCCATGCTTCTCTGCTCCCACATCTGCAGTTTCCCAGGCTCTTCATTCCCAGCACGAGCTGTGCACAGCCCTCTGCTTCACTGGCACCCTTCTACTTTCAACCCCCTAAGAGTCACCCCTTCACGTTCCAAAGCCCTGGGTGCCCTCCTCGGGGCCAGAAAGTGCCTGGCAGCAGCTGTTCTCACCCCAGAGTCTTCTTGCTCTTAGAATTTCTGCTCAGTTACATCTGGCCGCTGCACTCCCTGTCCTATCCCGTCCACCTCTTCCCTTCGCATTCCTCATCTTTGCTACTCTGCAGTTGCATCCCTCCCCTTTGAAGCCCTCCCTTTTCACCTCCCCCTTTGCACCTCTCTCACTTACATCCCTCCCCTTTGCCTCTCTGCCCCCTTCGCATCTCTGCCTTTTCCCATCCCTCCCCTTTCTATCTCAGCTCCTCGCATCTTCGCCCCTGTTCGTCCCCTGCCGCACAGCCCTTTGCATCTCAGTCCCTTTGCACCTCTGCCCCATTGCACCCACCCCTGCCTGCTTGGGTCTGATCCCTTTGGGTATCTGCTTCCTGACACCCTCCATTTCACCATCCTCCCATACACCCCTTTGCCCCTCCCGCCCCCCTTCTGCCTCCTGCCCGTCCCCACCTCGCTGCCTCTTTGCCTTCTCCCTTTTGCACCTCTCCTCCAGTGTCGTCCGCCCGCCCCGTCCCGTCCCCCACCTCCTAGCCCCCGCAGCCTCTGGGGCAGCCTGCAGCGGCTCCGGGCCGTCCTCCACTCTCCACCTCCTCCAAACCTCCCTAACCTCTTCCCCTCCCTGCCTGCTCTCCCGCCCTCTCCGTTGCGCCCCGAGCCCGGCCGCAGAGCCTTCTGCGATGCCTCCTCCGCGGCTGCTGCCGCTGCTGGTGCTGGGCTTGGGGCTGGGGGGACGAGTGAGCGGAGGGGGTGGCTGCCAGCTGCCGACAGAGTGGCGGCCGCTCAGCGAGGGCTGCCGAGCCGAGCTGGCCTCGATCATCGTCTATGCGCGGGTGTTGGCGCTGCACCCTGACCCCTACGGCGCTTACAACTACCTGCCGTGGCAGAGGGGCCCGCCCGCAGGCCCCCAGCACGAAGCGGAGGGGCTCTTTTATTCGGCCGAGATCGAGCTGCTGTGCGACCAGGCGTGGGGCAGCATGCTGGAGGTGCCCGCCGGCTCCCGCCTCAACCTCACCGGCCTCGGCTACTTCTCCTGCCACTCGCACACCGTCATGCAGGGATACGCTTATTTCTTCTTTCTCCGGTGAGTCCCGGGATAGCGGGGGCCCGGGGGAGAGGAGTCGGCGTCCCGGCGCTGGGGCATCTCCGCGTCCGCCCCTGCTTGGAGAGTTCTCTCCGTCCCGCTGCCGCTCATCCCGCAGCGTCCACCCACAGATTCACCGAAAAAAAACCCAACCCAAATACATAACATTGCAGCACCACCGCGCAGCAGATGGACGGGGAGCTGCTGCTGAGTAGCTCCTGGGTGCCGCTGGTTTGGTTTTGCTGGAGAGGGGCCAGCGCCTGTTTTCCAAAGTTTGGCACAGGAGTTTAATACATATCCCCAAATACTCTCTCGAGAGCTTTGTCTTGGCTTTCCCGAGTCGCAGACAAACCCCGACTTCGGGCTCAACGAAAAAAAAAGAAAATAAACCACAATGTAGGAACAGAGCCATAGCTGTGACCTTTCAATCCAAGAGTGTTTACAAAAGGCTACTCAGTGGCTTGTTTGGAAATACTGAGTATATTCCTGCACTGGCTGCATAGCACAGCACTTTGATGCTGTCAGTCTGTAGTGATATCTTTAAACATGTTTTAAATTATTTATAAAATGCCTTAAGGAGTGCTGGAACTCCAGGATCAAGGGCAAAGTGGTGCAGTTTCAGTAGGAACCGTGGGTCAAAATTGAGATTTACCTCATTTATGGGGTTTAATTGATGTTGACAGGGTGACAAGTGCCTGCTAGCTCCTTATTGCTGTTGCCTAGTCCAGTCGTCTATGTGGAAGTTGTCATCTTGGCAACTAAATACCAGAGAGCCAAGAGCCGCATGCTGACTAGAAGTTAATCCTGTGACTTTGGTGGCACTTGCTGAGCCAGACTGAAGTGTGATGGGTGTCTTCTGTGGGAAAGTGCTGTTCAGCCTCACAGAGGGCTGCCTGTGCAATTTGTGTTTCAGAATGGATGAGAATTACATCCTCCTGCCACATGGAGTCAACTTCCAGGAGGCAATCTTCCCGGATACCCAGGAGAACAGAAGGATGTTTGCCAGCCTTTTCCAGTTTTCTAACTGTTCACAGGCACAACATGTCTTAAGTTTCTCCAGTGACTGGGAGATTCAAGAGGACAACCGGGTAAGGGAATTGTTTGCTCTCTAGGACTTGTTTTCTAAGTGGGCACAGGCAGTCTAATGTAATTTACAAACTTATATGTATCTCTATATATGAATGCAAAGTAGAATATCCCTGACTTTTTTGGTCCTTTGCTGGTATTACAAGCAAAGTAACACAATGGTGGGGCAAAGTTAAACTCTGTTTTCAAAGCTGACCTTTATGTTCCTGTGGACCTGAGCAAAGCTTGGTATCAACCTGTTCATGAGCAGCACATTGAAAATCAACATTGTTTATGATCCTCTCCTGCTCTGCCAGGTAATTTCTGGGTTTGCTATCTATAGACTCCAACATTTAACCTAATCTGAAATATTCAGGAGCAGAGTTTTGCTTTTCTTTTACTTCTGTGTTTACCTCTAGTAGTGAGAGAAGTGCCTGGACTATGGGAGATTGTAAGAGATTATTCTTGCCTAGCTTCACATCTGACAGCACAAACACCTACTGGACTTGTCACCCTAAGCTGTCTTTGTAGCTTTTGGGGAAAAACAGGCTGTTGAGGGCATGTTTCATCTAAATGATGAGGGCATGGTTTATCTGAACATCACAAGCATGTATTTCTGAACAAGCAGAATGAAATGCCTTTTTCTCCTCTCAAGGGAAGCCACAGCAACTAGTCCACTGTCTAGGTGATCCTCCCATGAGAAAGTACATTTTTTAGTATGGGAAGACCAACAATGCCAGTTGTTAGTGGCTTCTGAGCCCCTTTAGGGAGCTGTACTGTGTGTAATAAATGCAGGATTGTAATAAATACTTCCCTGGCAGCAAGGAGCAACCTGCAGTTATATGCATGCAACTTTTAGATGTGCATACACATTTGCAAAAGAGGATTTTGGAGAGATGTTGTAGTGCCAAACCTTGCTCGATGAGGCTGGTGGTTTCCACTGGTAAGTGAGAACATGTAAAACATTTCTTTAGGTCAGGATGGACAGGATCTGCCTTTGATTGCATCTTCTGTGGATTCATCCAAGGAACAATATTTACATACAGCAGCAGATGCACTAGTGGTTTGTTGAGAGATGGATTGAGGGAACTTGGTAGCTGGGTGAGCCTTTTCCCTTTACCAGATGGCTGATGCCAGTTTAGAGTTTGAGCTGTTGCATGACTGTCTGGCCAGTGATACAACCTGCTCCTTGGGGTGTGCCATGAGTGTTTTCTTACAGCTGATATTTTAGGGAGGGAGTGGGAAACAGTGATCTTCAAATATATGATTGGGAACACCAGCAGGAATTGATGTTTAAGAGGAAATGAAGCATCTTATAATTAGATTGCAGAGCCGTAGCCCTGTCTGGGCTAAAAGTGAGAGGTGCCCGCAGGCTCCCCAGTGAACCAAGTAACATATCTGGCAAATAAATGTGCTGCTGCTGCCAAATCCACGGGTTTTGCTCCAGTGGAGCAAAGTGGCACTGGGGAGCCACCATATCCACCTCTCCACATCTGCTTGTGATGCCTATGCACTCCTTATTTAGTCACATTTAGCTAAATGTAAGGGATCCTGATGGATTGGTGCTCATTTATGCCAGCTGTGAACCTCACCCATCCCCTGTAATGGAAATCACAAGGCAGACACCTCCAGGGTAAGTTGAGGCATCCAAAAGCATATGTATCAAAAGTGCATTTCAGCTGTTGTGCTCTTTGACCCCACACAGCTGTGAACAGAGTAGGGGGTATTAGAGCTGCTGGTCACCCAGACCAGGGCTGGGGGCTTTACATACTTCAACACCCACCCAACAAGGGCATAAATTATGCCCAACTGATGGACACTTTGTCTTCCCTTCATAATGAAAAGTAAAAGCTTCCTCTGCACCAGATAAAAATAGTTCAGGCTGACTGTGCTCCCATTCAGCTCCTGCATCTGTGTTTGATCAGCTGAGCACTGGCTCCCAGCTGCAGCCTGGGAAGGAGATGGTGTTTCTGGCTGCCATGGTATTAGGAATTTGTTCCCCAGTTCTTCCCAATGTCCAGGGTGCAGGTCTCTTTAACATTCTGATTCTTTCTTTGCCTTCTCTCATCTGATGATGATCAGTGCTACAGAAAAGGACTTGGGGGTACTGGTGGGTGAAAAGCTGGACATGAGCCAACAATGTGCGCTTGCAGCCCAGAAGGCTAATCACATCCTGGGCTGCATCCAAAGCAGCATGGCAAGCAGATCGAGAGACATGATTCTGCTGCTGTACTCTGCTCTGGTGAGGCCTTCCCTGGAATACTGTGTCCAGCTTTGGGACCCTCAACACAAGGAAGACATGGACACCTAAGGCTGAACTCCCCTATGTACTCCAGACCCTGGATGAAGGAGAGGAAGCCTGGAGGAGGGAATGCTCCCCACTGGAGCACCTGGGAAGGAATAATAAACTGCAGTAGTGCAGACTGGGAGGTGATCTGCTGGAAAGCAGCCCTGTGGAGAGGGACCTGGGAGTGCTGGTGGATAAAAAGTTATCCATGGGACAGCAATGTGCCCTTGTGGCCAAAAAAGCAAATGAGATCCTGGGGTGTATTAGGAAAAGTGTCCAGCAGATCAAGGGAGGTTCTCCTCCCCCTCTACTCTGCCCTGGTGAGATCTCATCTTCAGTACTGCATTCAGTTTTGCTCTTCCCAGTTAAGAGGGACAGGGATCTGCTGGAGAGGCTCCAGTGGAGGGCTTCAAGGATGATTAGGAGACTGGAGGGCATGGCTTATGAGGAGAGGCTAAGGGACCTGGGGCTTTTTAGTCTGGAGAAGAGAAGACTGAGAGGGGATTTAATAAATGTCTATAAATAGCTGAGGTCTGGGTGTCAGGACAGGGAGGACAGGCTCTGCTCACTTGCTCCCTGTGGTAGGACAAGGAGCACAGGAGGTTCCGCCTCAACACAAGGGGGAACTTCTTTACTGTAAGGGTCACAAAGCACTGGAACAGGCTCCCCAGAGAGGCTGTGGAGTCTCCTTCTCTGGAGACTTTCAAAGGCCTGTCTGGATGTGTTTCTCTGTGATCTGTGTTAGATAGTATTGTCCTGCTGCAGCAAGGGGGTTTGGACTCATTGATTTCTTTGGGTCCTTTCCAACCCCTGACATCCTATGATCCTGTGACCTGCTGGAGTGGATCCAGAGGAGGCCACAAAGATGATCAGAATTCTGGAGAGCTGTTGTTGTTTTGCCTGGAGAAGAGGAGGCTCTGGGGAGACCACATAGTGGCATTTCAGTATCTGAAGGGGACCTACAGAAAGGCTGGAGAGGGACTGTTTAAAAGGGTCTGTAGTGATAGGATGAGGGGCAGGGTAGATTTAGACTAGACATAAGGAAGTAGTTCTTTACAATGAGGGTAGTAAGATACTGAAACAGATTGTCCAGGAATGTGGTGGAGATCCCATCCCTGAAGACATTCAAGGTCAGACTTGATGGCACACTGAGCAACCTGGTCTAGCTGGAGACGTCCCTGCTTCCTGCAGGGGGATTGAACAAGATGACCTTGGACAGTCCCTTTCAACCTGATGCATTCTATGATTTATGACGGCCACCACATCCATTCACATCCCATCAGAGTGCAAACAACTTTCACTTCTAAACATGCTTGGCCAAGCTGCCTCACGCAGGCTCTTGAGCTGAAACCTGTGGCCACCTTTGTGACACAGAAATTGAGCATTACTCAGAGGATTACTCTTGAAGCTTTTCCTAAAAGAGGCTTTTTAGGTTCTCGTGGACACCTAAGGGGATCTTCTGTGATTGTGTCAAGCTATGGAGAGCTTGGAGAGAGAGGGAACAGTCTTACGGTGAGGCTCACAATACAGTGAGAAGTCAGGGGTCTTACTAGCTGCTGTGTACTGGCATAAGTTGCTATGCAATCAGAGGGAAGAGATGGAAATGCTGAGACCCTCAGAAGAGAAGGCAATTGAGATGAATGTCTGGTTCCCAAAGTTGTTAACTAAGGTCCCACTTCTGGGTCATGAGACAGCTGGGTGCAGGGATACATTAAAAAGTGGCTCCACTGAAAAGCAATATGATAAAGTAGGTTAGGAATAAAGGACTGAGAAAAACTTCTCTTTACAGCTGGATCCCATACTCAGGAACACTTTTTTAATCCCAGTATTTGCTTATGGCCCCATGCCCTTCTCTTGATATATTTTTGGGGTGGACATTTCAAAGGAGAATTCAGCACTGAAAGCAGGTGCAGTTGCAGTGAATGATTTGTGTTTGTAGTTCTGGTGCACTCAGCCAGAAGGTGAGAGAGCCCCGTAATGGGTGAATACCTTTAGCCTCGTATAATGCTACCCTCAACAAGAGGTCCTTTCTTCAGGCTGTACCTGAGCTGACAACAGAGTCAGAAACCCAAAGGTGACTGCTGACTTGCTAGCCTCTTGCTTGCCCTTTTCTCTCTGCAGTACTCCTTGCATACAGGCAGCCTTGCCTGGGCTATGCCAACAGATGAAACAAGGAAAACCTTGGCAGCTCCTTCTTTTCCTCCTACTGTGAGTGTCTGATGATGCAAAAAAAAAGAGCAAAAGAGATGTGCAGCAACTTTTTGAGGCACTGGGATGCACCATTGCCTTTTCCACTGTAGAAAAGCCTTTTTAATTTTTGGAAAGACTCATGGCTCATGGTAAAAGGAGGCCAGACCCAAGGCACATCTCATTTGGGATAATATGTTCCTCATTCTAGGCCTGCTGCTGTTGCTGGAAGCTAATTCCAGCTGTGTTTTTAAGCCCCTTGCAATTTGGGCTGAGGGCCAGATGCTGCTTGCTGTAGTTTTTCAGTAACCTCACAGTCTCATAAACTCACTTAGGTGCTTGTTCTGGTCACTCTGGAGAGCAACAGTAGCTCCTGCTGGCATTTCTTTAGGCATTTGTATTTTGGCTTCCAGGTTTGCAGAGGCACTAATTAGTTTACCTTCATCCTGGCTTTTCTCACAGCCCCTTAGTGATGTTTGCAGACCTTGTGTTTTACTCCAGCTCACCATTGCAGCAGTTTCCACAAGGTTATCACTAAAGCTCCAAGTTTTTACCAGGCTTGGGCTTGGAGCTGGATTTGTAACAAGTGGCTGCAACTTCTTGCAGAGTTGGGGGGTCCTTCTTGCAGCACATTTCAGGTACCTGGGTCCCAGGTTTGGCCCAGTCCCAGAACTGATGTTGTTGGAGATAATAACACAGCAACACTCCTTTCTCCTGCTTGGAAATAGTTTTAGTCAATTCTTCCCACCCTCTGCCCCTGGGTGAAATGCAGTATTTACCTATCCAAGGAATCTTGCAGTCACAGCAGTTTCTTTTAATAAGCTGCTTTTATTTATGAAAGGAACAATTAAGAAGTAGTAAAAACCTGATGGAAATTGTTAAAAGCTCTGTATTTTTACCCAAGTCTCATGCTTAGCCCTGAGGGAAGACCCACAGATGCATCAAAGAGTTTGTAAGGTCTGACAGACTGCTATGTGGACATCCCAGGCTGTTCTGTTGCGGCCAGGGTGCAGCCTTGCTTTGAGAAACCGCCCTAGACATCCCATTTCCTTTACCCTCTGCTTCCTCCCTGTGCCCCTACAATTGCTCACAACCCCAATTACACTTTGGCGCAGCCGGTGGTGCTGGTGTTTCATTACTTTTAGGGAGCAGCCTTGTGACCTTATCATGTTCAGGAGTCCAAGAAGTCAGACACCTTTGTGAGAAAGGGGTAAGCATTTGGTGACTCTGCCAGCATCCTGCTCCAAGGCTGGTGAGAGGGAATGGGAAAATCCTGAGGGCCCAGAGAGTGTCTCTATGTGCTAATGCATCTTTCTCACAACAGACTTTTCTTATGGCTAAGTGATAAATGACAATTTTCCACACTCAAGAGAGTTGATTTCTGCTTACTCAGGCTGCGAGGTGGGAATCGTCCCTGTGGTTTCCCCCCTCTCACTCTTAAGCCTGGGGATGATGCAATGAGTTGGGATTGAAATGTTGTGCTCTGCAGAGCTTTGTTATTTTAGTGCAAATCTACAGGCCCTGATTTCTACAGGTCAAATAAGACCTTATTGCATTGTCCTGATTTTGTGAACAGGTTGATAGGAAAATGTGGTCTTGTGGCCTCCATTACCCTTGCTGTGAGCTGAGGTGGTGCTCATGATCTGGGACCATGTGGTGCTTTACAGGACACCTTCTTCCCTGTTTTTTTTTTCACACAGGAGAATTGCAAATTTATCCCATGTCAAACCAGCTGTGGGCAGCTGTGAGAGCACTAGTGCTAGTGCTGTGATAAAGCCCACGGAGCTTAAGGAGTCAAACAACTTCAATTAAGCCTGGCAAGATTGCAGAGAGAAATTATTTCTTTTATTAAGCCTCTTTTTCTGCATTGCTTCTCCTCCTCTCAAGCATCAAAACCATAACCATGCTGTTACTTCAATTGATTTAGACAATCTTTGAGAGGCCTCCAGAGATTTAGCTGGGTAATAATAGAGCTTTCATGAGGGCAATCAGTGTCCCAAATAAAACCAAAGGTAATTAGTGGGTTAGCAAGGCAGACTTTAAGTACCTGCTTAGAATTTTTGGGCTTGGGTCCTCTTTTCTGATGGCACTTTGGCTGCTGTAACAACCTGATGATCTGATTAGGACACCTGCAAGACTTTGGAGCAACTGCAAAGGGAACCAGTAAGAAAAGCAATGTAATTGCATAGAATGCCTCGCTGTTATTGTGCCAAGCAAACATTAAATTAAATGGCATTCTTCCTCCGTGGAAGTGGAGAACATAATTTCAGAACTATTTGTATTTTAGCAGTGGTTGTGTGTGAACTGGGATCCCCTGGATCAGATCATTCCCGGAACTCATCTATGGGCAGAGCCAGCACATTTTGTCAGCAATGGCCCCAGCCCATCTCATCTCTGATGTTCTCAACTGGGTGGATGGTAGAGGGTCTCATTCAGTGACACTTCACAGGACCACGAAGGCTTAAATCACAATGAAACAGCTGTTTGCACAAAAGTTCTATGAGCTTGTGTAGTGTTTGCTGTGGGGATGTGTGTCAATCCACCTCCCCAGTTAACATGCTCCTGGAAAGAGGAAAAGAAAGGAAGTTGAGCAAGTCTCCATAATTTTTCTGCCTACCTTGGTTTTTGGTCTGCACAGTAATTAAATGGTATCGTGGCTAGATACTTGCTGGAGAGATGCCTATTGCATCCCTGGAGAGAGCTTCAGATGCCTTAGATGCCAGGACCAGAGTTATTCCTGCTGTGGCTGAGATGGACATCAGTGATGCTAAAGGTGTCTTTGCTATGTGAATCATGCAAAGCCTGGCCATTAACAAAAAAATATCCTGATAACTGTACTTGATTTTGGCTGAAATTTTATCTATGGTATCCACTGATATAAAATGGAAAAGCAATTTGTTTATTTTCCTCTATTAAAAGCTAAAAACTTCTGTTCTTGAGGAGTTCCCTCTCTGCTCTGAGTGCTAGGATTGTAAACCACTGTTTGTAGAGTCCAGACCCAGCGGTTTTAGGGGGAGGATTGGTTTAGAAAAGAGTAAGCAGCAGCCTGGCCTTGGTTAAGACAATTGTCTTTAATTCCCATGTACTGGCCTTTTGTCTTTGCTTGTGGCATGAGCTCCTCCTTTCTTTGGTACTAAGGCATTAGGGAAACATAAGATATTCTCATTTAAAAACAGTGCTACATGGAAGTAAGTCCAATATCTAGAGGTCTGAAAATCTTGGTTTACGTTCAGTTTCTAGCCCTGCCATCTGTTAGAAGAGTTGTTGGTCCATTAGCTCAGTAGCATAATAGAAACTGTACAGTGCTTCTGGGTTGTTTTAGTAGTGGTTTACAGCTTTTTGTTCTCCTCCCAGAAACCCACCCAGAGTGTATCCCCTCCCTATGAGCTGTGTTTAATTTGAATACATGCAAGCAATATGAGATGAAACTGAGAACTGCTGACAAGCGTCTGCGATGAGGGGAGACCACAATACAGTTGGTACATTTGGGTAACATCTCCAAGAGTATTTTGGCATAGAAATTACATTGACTTGTTTCCAAATCTTCCCACTCAGACTCTGGTAGCGACTGTTAAGAGATCTGGCATCTCCCTATCAGTTTTCTGTCATTCCACATGCACACAAAGATCACAAAGGAGGACACAATATTCTTAACTACAAGATGTTTCCATTGCATATGGTCTTTATCATACTTACAGCACCAAGAAGATGTTCTTAACATTTCCCAGGAGAAAAAATGGGGACACTTCTCTGGTTTTAGGCTGTTTCTTAGAGGCACCTTATTTCTATGCCTGAAAGCAGGTTGGTTGACTGCTATAATACAGTGCAGGAGGCATAGCCTGAGGTAGCATTGGTTGTGAGCAGACAAATAAGGAGCTTGTCCCCACCCATCTGAATTGTCATCCCTTCTGTCAGCTGTCACTGGTGAGGAGCAATCAAGATGAGGCCCCCCACTTAGGACCCTCCTGGTAGCAACATGAAGTGAGGGGAGTCCTATATCAGTGTCCAAGCTCCTGGTGAATGAGTCTGGACTGACTTACTCTCGATTGAACAATGTAGGTTACTCCAGAGCACAGCTTTCTCTGTGTCTCAGGCACATCCAAGTACATGATATCCCTAAAAGTATCTGGTTTTCAGCCCACTGAACAAGGAAATGCCTAAACAGCCAGGGATATGTGCGTGCATGTACGCAGCTGCCTCCTCTGAAGGGTGAAACACCAATCCTTCCAGGAATTGGCAATGAATGAAGACCCACACAGCTCCAGGCTGCTTTTAATTATCCAGAGCCACACTTTAAATAAGCTTTGCCAAATGCACTAAATCATTCCAGATTCGATGGCACAAAACTGTCTGCTGTTGTACATGAACTTGGTGCTGAATAGGCTTCTGACCCTGGCTGCAGCACTTGAAGACACTTGTGCCTGTGGCCAAACCATCTTCCTTGACACAAGTTCCTGTATTCAAAGTGCTGCCTGGGTATCTGGGACCTGGCCTCCAAGAAGGGGGGTTGAGGCTGGTGTTCTTGTAAGGTGGATGTGTTATCTTACCAATTTGAGGCAATAGAAAATGTGCAGTCCAAAAAAGCAGATCATGGTGTTTTTTTGATCCAGTCATTCGTATTTGTCCATGATTTTTCAACCTTAGAGAGTGGAGGTACTGACTTAGCCTGAGAGCTGTTGGAAAATGTTCAGTGCTTCTAATTGGATCAGGAGCAGGAAGACGAAACAAGCATCTGAGCTGGGTGCCTCTGGCTCTTCACCTGCTTGGATATTTCTGGACCTTAGTTTGAGCCATCTATTTTGGGAAATGTATTCAGAGTGACTCTCAGGCAAGTTTTCTGGCCAAGAACAGCCAAAATGAATGAGGGAGGGAGGTTCCCATATTCTGTGTTGTTTAGCCCATTAACTCCCTCTGTAAAACTGCAAGTCTATAGACGTGTTAGGTCTTTGGGTGTGCATAGCATGGATATGCACACCCAAAGACCTAACACGTCTACAAATCAGCCATTGGAGAGGAGATTTATTAAGACAGTCCTGGGCCAGCATCTGTCCTTGATGTGCTACAGGCCTGTTGCTCCTACAGGCACTGTGGACAGATCCGGTATTTGGTTTAGCTGCTGGCCCCAGATGACTTTGAATCTAGGGAAAGGTCTTTCCTTTTCACTTCTGTCTCTCTCCTGTCCCACCTGTGAGATAGATATAGAAAAAGATGGAGCAAAATGTTTCTTAAGATCAACGGTCACCAAAATCCAGCTGGCAGCTGGCAGACAGGACACCTGTAATGCTGTCTGTAAGCACATCATCCACTGCAGCCTGAAGGAAGATGAGACCTCTCAATCTGGGATGTATTTTCTCCCAGCCCATGCATTTTGATGTTTATTTTTGTAAATGGCAAGCTAAGTTGTCTCTGAGGTAGCAATAGTTCAAATCCCTAATGGAAACTGCAGACAAAGCCTTTTAAAGCCCATCCTGCCTTCACCAGCCAAATTCCCCCAGAGAATGTCCTTGTGCCTTGTGCATGGCCAGGAGAGGCCACACTGTGCCAGGCTTGGCTTTGCCTCTGGCCCTGATAGCATGAAGCCCTTGCTGCAGCTAATGTGAAGTGACAAACCAGAGAGACCATTTTGGAGGGACTGAGACTAAAGCAATTGGTGTGACCACTTACTGTGAGCAGCTGGTTGCTGCTCAAATCATTGCAGGTGCCTCTGGCAGCTGACACATTGACTACCTCCTTTTGCTGCCCAGATTTGCAGGTTTGTTTTTTTTTTGGAAGAATGCTGCTACAACTGTTAGTCCAGCTATCTGTAAAATGAATGACAGTAGGGAAAGATATAATGAGGGAGAAGCAAGTCTCCTTGACACTGTATAATGTGAAGGGGACATAACATGGCTAAAATGCCATACTGAATTTCTGCCCAAAAAAGTGTAGAGCAAGCAAGCAAAAAAATATTTCCTGAGATCTGAAAGCACTTAATGGAGTTGTTCTGCTGTATTCTTGCATTTCCCAGATCAGTGGGGACCCAGTAGAAGTACTAGCTGCTGGTCTGTGTCAGGAACAGTGTGGCCAGTAGGACTGGGGAGGTTATTCTGCCCCTGTACTCAACAGTGGTCAGGCCACACCTTGAGTACTGTGTCCAGTTCTGGGATCTTCAATTCAAGAGAGATGTTGAGATACTGGAACATGTCCAGAGAAAGGTGAGGAAGCTGAAGGACCTGGAACACAGATCCTATGAGGAGAGGCTGAGGGAGCTGGGGGTGTTTAGCCTGGAGAAGAGAAGGCTCAGGGGTGACATCACGGCTGTCTACAGCTACCTGAAGGGAGGTTGTAGCCAGGTGGGGGTTGGTCTCTTCTCCCAGGCATCCAGCAGTAGAACAAGGGGACACAGTCTCCAGTTGTGCCAGGGGAGGTCTAGGCTGGATGTTAGGAGGAAGTTCTTCCCAGAGAGTGATTTGCCCTTGGAATGGGCTGCCCAGGGAGGTGGTGAAGTCGCCATCCCTGGAGGTGTTGAAGAAAAGCCTGGATGAGGCACTTAGTGCCATGGTGTATTTGATTGGACAGGGCTGGGTGCTAGGTTGGACTGGATGATCTTGGAGGTCTCTTCCAAACTGGTTGATTCTATGATTCTGTGAATAGGGAATGTCATCACAGTGTTTTGTATTGAGACAAGATGTGGGACTAAAATGAAAGCCAGTACTTACACACTGTTACCCTTGAACAGACTCGTCTTACCTCCTTAGAAAGGTGGAAGGAGAGCTATTCCCTTTCTGCAGATAGTAAAAGCAAGGCAGGCATGTTAGGCTCTGTACCCTAGTGGAGGGATTTCTCTTTCCTGGTGTTAGAAACAGCTTTCTGAACTTTTTTTTTCTCTTCTATAAACTGTCTAAATCCTGTGCCCTTCCCCTTTCCTCTCTGTGACTTCCAGCCTTGTTGCACAGGCAGTACCGTACTTTGAGTAAGAAGATATATTCAGATGGGTGACAGACACATAAGCAATGGAGGCTTGGTTGTTGGTTCAAACCAAAGCATGCTGGAGGTATGTGTGGTGGTTTGGGTATTACCTGCCTCCCCCCCACCCTTTGGAAATGACCCAGACTAGACTCAGCTGGCTCTCGAAATTTGAATGAAACTTATATTTACAGCCCTGTCCAATCAACTAGACCATGGCACTAAGTGCCCCATACAGGCTTTTCTTGAACACCCCCAGGGATGGCGACTCCACCACCTCCCTGGGCAGCCCATTCCAATGCCAATCACTCTCTCTGGAAAGAATTTGCTCCTAACATCTAGCCTAGACCTCCCCTGGCACAACTGGACACTGTGTCCCCTTGTTCTGTTGCTGGTTGCCTGGCAGAAGAGACCAACCCCCACCTGGCTACAACCTCCCTTCAGGTAGTTGTAGACAACAATGAGGTCACCCCTGAGCCTCCTCTTCTCCAGGCTAAACACCCCCAGCTCCCTCAGGCTCTCCTCATAAGGTTTGTGTTCCAGGCAACACAATACTGTGTTGACAGTATTGACTTACTCCCTCTAGAGAAGATTTAGATGCTCCATGCTGTGCCTGAGCAGCTCTAGGAGGTGTCAGATGACATCCACAACCTACCTCCCTAAGGTGGTTTCAAAAAGAGAACCTGGAGGTGAATTTTTCTAAAAATCACCTGGAAGTTCCTTGAGTCCTTCAAGCATCTGCAGCCATGCTGGACATGATGGTATTGGGAAAAGCCCATGGATTGGAAACAAATAGCTTAAAGACAACTCCAAGGAAGGGTTGTTACTATCATCAGTGACTGGATTTCTATGCTTTTTCATGTTTTAGGCATGTTTTGTTTGAGTTTAATTAACACTTTACAATCTGTCCCTTGAAATCCTAACTGAGCCTGTGTTTTCTTAAGTCTCTATGTCAAAGGGCAGGGGAATGAATGTGATTCTTGGTTCATTTCCCAAAGGTGCAGAACTGTAGATTAAATGTGTCCTGGAAATAATATTTTATGCTCAAATCTTTCCCCCTACAATAAAAATGTCTCAAAACCACATCCAGTGACAAAACTCTGCTGTACTTAGCCCATGTCTAGCAGCAGCTGAAGTACTGCTGGATAATGTCTGCTCCTTCCAAGTCAGTGGCGTGCTGGAACACATCCCACTCCTTGCAGACAGTGGTTGCTCCAGAAACACATTACAGATGTTGAGGATCATAGAATCATAGCTTCATAGAATGGTTTAGGTTGGAAGGGACCTCTAAGATCATACAGTTCCAACCCCCCCGCCATAGGCAGGGACACCTCCCACTAGAACAGGTCACTCAAGGCCTCATCCAACCTGGCCTTGAACACCTCCAGAGATGGAGCATCCACAACCTCCTTGGGCAACCTGTTCCAATGTCTCAACACCCTCACTGTAAAGAGCCCTTTCCTAACATCTAGTTTGAATCTTCCCCCTTCCAGTTTAAACTCATTATCCCTCATCCTGTCATTACAAGACCTTGTAAATTGTCCCTCCCCAGCCTTCCTGTAGGTCCCCTTCAGATACTGGAAGGCTACTATAAGGTCTCCTCAAAGCCTTCTCTTCTCCAGGCTGAAGAGCCCCAACTCTTGTAGCCTGTCCTCATAGCAGAGGTGCTCCAGCCCTCTGATCACCTTTGGGCCCTCCTCTGGACTCACTCTAACAGTTCCATGTCCTTCTTGTGTTGGGGGCTCCAGAACTGCACACAGTACTCCAGGTGGGGTCTCACAGGAGCACAGTGAAGGGGGAGAATCCTCTCCCTTGCCCTGCTGGCCACACTTCTCTTGATGCAGCCCAGGACATGGTTGCTGTCTGGGCTGCATGTGCACACTGCCGGCTCATGTTGAGCTTTTCATCACCCCAAACCTCCAGGTCCTTTTCTTCAGGGCTGCTCTCAGCCATTCACCACCCAGTCTGGATTTGTGCTTGCGATTGTGCTGAGCCAGGTGCAGGACCTTACACTTGACCTTGTTGAATGTCATGAGGTTGGCCTGGGTTCACCTCTCCATCCTGTCCAAGTCCCTCTGGATGGCATCCCTGCCCTCCAGCAAGTCGACTGTGCCACAGAGCTTGGTGCCATCTGCAAACTTGCTGAGGGTGCACTCAATTCCTCTGTCCATATCACTGACAAAGATGTTAAAGAGCACTGGTCCCAGAACTGACCCCCGAGGGACACCACTTGGCACTGGTCTTCACGTGGACATTTTGCTGTTGATCACCACTCTCTGCATGTGACCATCCAGCCAAATTCCTTATCCATCAGCACTCCACCCATCAAGTCTGTGTTTTTCCATTTTGGTGACCAGGATGTCATGTGGGACAGAGTCAGATGCCTTACTCAGAGGTTGCCAGTGAACTAGGGCCAGTGGGGGGGTTGGACCCGATGATCTCCTTGGGTCCCTTCCAGCCCCTAATATCCTGTGATCCTGTGAACTAGGGCAAACATGTGTTGAATACCTCAGCCTTCTTTTCTGTTGTTACTAGCTTGCCAGTCTCGCTCATTGGAGGGTGTAAACAGATGGAGTGTTAACCGTATACAGAGGGTAATCTTTCTTTGACCTTTTTCTGGCTAACATACTTGTAGCAGTCCTTCTTATCAAGCTCATCAAGCATCCCTTGCCAAGTTCAGCACCAGTTGCAGCTTGTCCTTCCTGATCCCATCACTATGTGAACAGGCAGTGTCCTATACTCTTCCCAGGGTACCTGTCCCTGCTTTCACTGCCTGTGCATTTCCTTCTCACTCTTTACTTTGACCAGCAGGTCTTGGACTCAGACATGCCCATCTCTTGCCTCCTTTTCTTAATTTCTTGCACCTGGGGATCTCTGGCACTCTATCAAAAGCTTCCTTAAATATCTGCCAGGTCTGTTCTGCTCCCATGTCCCTGAGGACCATTTCCCAGGGGAAATATCTGCCAGGTCTGTTCTGCTCCCATGTCCCTAAGGACTATTTCCCAGGGATCCTATTGACTAACTCCCTGAAGAGCTGAAAGCTTTCTTTCCTAAAGTTCAGAGTCCTGAATTTACTCTTTGCCTGACCCATATCCTTCAGGACTGTGAAGTCCACTAGCATATGATCACTGTGGCCCACACCACCTTAATGTCACTGATCAGCTCATTTGCATTGTTGACCAAGCAGTCCAGCATCACATCCACTCTGGTAGGGCTGTCTATTACTTGGTTTAAGAAGTTATCCTTCATGCATTCCAGGAGTCTCCTGGATTCCAACAGTCAGACTGAGAGATGCCTACCTTTATAGGAGCAATTCAACTGTTTGTTGCCATTTGAGATGCCATAGAGGGTCTGAGAGACAGAGCACAAGACCAAGAACAGCAGGATGCTCTTCATCACTGCAACATCAGCTCATCCAGTAGTAGCTGGCACCTACACAGGCATTTCAGGTGTCATAAAGTGTCACAAGGTGGGCTGCTGAATCACACTCCATTTTAGTTAATGGCAAGAATTGCCTTTTCAATTTGAGAATTGCCAACATAAATAACTGCTTGCAGAAATGCTTCAAAAAACAGGGCTAAATGATACCAGTGTGGTGTCTTCTGCTTCAAAGCATTGATACTTCCTCGAGACAGAAAATGATGCTGAAGTGGCAGGGTAATGGATGTGCACCTTATGGCACATAAAACATGGTGAGGAGTCAGTCCAGATATTGAGACTTGTTCTTCCCAAGACTCAAATAGTGCTTGCAGTGTCAGCTCAGCTGCACTTGGTATTCCTGACTTCTCTAGAGCAGCAGAGTGATTTGGAAATCCCTGTCCAGCACAGTAAGTGCATTGAAAGAGCTCCTGTGTTGCACCCAATGGTGAGGGTAGTCCTGCAAATAAGTGGTTTCAAATTCTGCTTTCCTTTTAGGTGAAGAAAATATCTTAATATTACAGAAACAGAGCTTATCTGAGCTCATGCTGTAGTCTGGCCTTGGTCCCCTATGGATTTAGTAGTTTCTAAAAGGGACTAACATGGTCCTGGACCATTTGACAGCACCTTGACCATGACTACGTCTCTGTCTCACCGTCTGATTTTCCTGAATGTTGCAATTCTGGGCTTAGATTCAGTGAATTTTAGAGAAGTCCAGAACTTGAAACAAGCACTGCAGCCTATTTGAGGTCATCCTTCCATATCTGATGCTCTGTGAAGCAGGTGGCTTGAATTTGGCTGAAGCTTAAGACGCATTTTGGAATCTTTATCTTCTAGCCTAAAAAAGCCTTTTGGATAAGGTTTGCTGGATGCATGTGAGATGTAGAGTTTTATTTTGTGGATTTAAAGCCAATTTTCTAAATTCCTTTAAAGTGATTCCTTGTATTTTGAAATTCCAAACCTCCAGACCCTTTCTTTCAAATGCTTGTGGTCAATTCCAGTCTGATTAAGGAAATGGTGCAAAATGTTTAAGTGAAACTAAAACCAGTTTTATTTATACTTTATCAAATGGGAACTGTATCTCTTACCACAGAAAGCCTTAGACTCCAAAGCTGGCAAGTAACAACTGGAATAAGTGTTCTAATCCAGGCAACATTGTTGGAACCATCATGTAAGAAGACCTTTTTTCACATGGGACTCTTTGAATTACTTCAACAGTGATTTTAGGGGTTTTTCTATTTGGTAACCAATTATACCTGCTAGATGGGAATCTGGATGTATTTTTTCCATGCATTTAATGCATAAATATCCTGCTTTGAGATTGTCTTCTTGGTTGGATTTTTGTAGGTGGTAGCTGAAAGTAGTTAGGGAGCGTGTCTACTTTGGCATTGTGACCAGACTGAATTTCATTGCATACAAGTCTCTAAAGTGCTGCAGCCAATAGCAGAGTGGTGTACAGGAGTCCTTCCATAGATTTGTAGATTGATAGAATGCTTTGTGTTGGAAGGTACCTTAAAGATCATCTAGTTCCAACCCCCATGCCAAGGGCAGGGACACCTTCCACTAGACCAGTCCACCAGACCAGGTCACTCAAGACCTCATCCAACCTGGCCTTGAACACCTCCAGGGAGAGGCATCCATGATCACTCTGGGCAGCTTTTTCCTTGTTACATTAAACTTCACTTTTCACCCACTCTGAGCACCATTGCTGTAGCCCTGACCAGCTCTTAGCACCTCACCCTTAGCATTCCTTTGCCCCCACTATCCCACCATCCCACAAACAGCAAAACCAGTCAACATTAGCCACGTGATGGGAGGAAGATAATTAAGTTCTCAAACACTACTCCACAGCTCCAAAAGTCAGAAACCTCTATATGGATCCATCCATGCTGTCAGCAGAAGACCTACAGACCCTGGGACAGCTGATTCAGTATCAGAAGCCCTGAGCTTGTTCTTCTCTTGACAAGTGAAGAATATGAGTTGGGGCTACAAAAGAAATATGAGATATGTGATGGTTTGATTTTAAAAGCTTGAAATGGAAATTAAGCTACATTCAAGTGAAGCAATCCATCAAATAGCTAAATATATTGTGTTTTGTATTATCTACTTAGAGGAAGTACACTAAATACTTCCACCTTGTTCCATTTCCACTGAAAATCCTGCTGACTATAAAGGAAAAGAAATTGTGTGTTAAGGAATATAGTCCATTTTCTCGAATCACTCTTGTGATTTGAGAAGTGTGTAATCTGTGGTTGTGATGAGGTGTGGTTGGTATGAGACGCTTCTTTTGGGCTAGTGGAAACTTAAGATGCCATGCAGAAGAACCAGCCAAGCCAACCACAGTGTTGCTTCTGTTTGGATTGCCTTGTCTCAGACAGAAGAGATGTGCTTTTGTTGAAAACTTTCAGTTGCTGGAAAAGGGAAAAGGCAGGACACAGGGTTGTCTCTTGCCACCATGAAGCAAGAATGGTACCTGAAGGAGACCAAGTGTCCTGAAAAGATTTGCTCTTGGCTGGAACTAAAACACCTTAGCTGTCTCTATTCATAAAATCATAGAATTATAGAATCAACCAGGTTGGAAGAGACCTCCAAGATCATCCAGTCCAACCTAGTACCCAGCCCTATCCAATCAACTAGACCATGGCACTAAGTGCCTCATCCAGTCTCTTTTTGAACACTTCCAGGGACAGCAACAGCAGCCCATTCCAATGGCAAATCACTCTCTCTGGGAAGAACTTCCTCCTAACATCCAGCCTACACCTCCCCCAGCACAACTTGAGGCTGTGTCCCCTTGTTCTGCTGCTGGTTGCCTGGGAGAAGAGACCAACTCCCACCTGGCTACAGCCTCCCTTCAGCAGTAGACAGCAAGTTCTGCTGCTGGTTGCCTGGGAGAAGAGACCAACTCCCACCTGGCTACAGCCTCCCTTCAGGTAGTTGTAGACAGCAATGAGGTCACCCCTGAGCCTCCCCTTCTCTAAGCTAAACAACTCCAGCTTTCTCAGCCTCTCCTCACAGGGCTGTGTTCCAGGCCTCTCACCAGCTTTGTTGCCCTTCTCTGGACACATTCCAGTAACTCAACATCTTCCTGAATTGAGGAGCCCAGAACTGGACACAGTACTCAAGGTGTGTCCTAAATGATACATGTGTCTGCAGATAATGAGACATAATGGTTTCTTCTGATGCTTTTCTAGCTGTCAGTATTTTCAGGTGAAATCGTCTCTGCAGTGAAGTTATTTTCATATCTTTACTTGTTTCTATATATTCAGTGACCTTCAGTGGATTTGTTTTCCATGAAGCTGCCCAACCTCCTCTTGAGAATCACCACTTTTTGATTGCCTTGAATCTGATTCCCATTACACCTTCTGATTCCCTCAGTTCCGATGGAAGATGGTGTCATCATTTTTCAGTCCCCCATGGCACTCATGTTTGTGTAGACCTCTATACTATGTCCTCCCATGGCACAGGACTCAAGGTTACAGACCATACTTTACATCTGAGCCTCAAAAAAGGTTGTTCCTTTTCTATCCTGGATGAGAGTCAGCTACCACAAATGCTCTGTGATGCAAATCCGTGAGAAAAGAGGGAGTAAAGCCCTTTCTCTCTCTGTCTGGGACCTCCCACTGCTATTGCCACAGGGAAATTTCAAAGTGTTCCCAAGGCTTCTGAAGTGCCAACAGCAAAAGCAAATATTTGTGTGTAAGACTTAACCCCAAAAAGATTAAGTGCAGATGGATGTCAACAGTGCCAGCAACCTGCAAGAGAAAGTGAAAACTGAGAAGATGGTATGGAAAAAAGGAAAAGAAAGGGAAAAAGAAAAGGCAAGAATAAACCACAAAACAGACTAGAAGCAAATGAGGGCTTTTTTTTTTCCTTTCACAATGAAGGACAGCCTGAGGACCAGCAAGGAGGAGCACTGCAGTAAGGGCTCAGCAGTGTTAGCAGCTTTGGAGATCCCAAGGGTAAGCATGGAGTGGGTAGGAATATCAGCATGAGGAATGCAGCTTGATGGGATGCTACATGGATAGTAGATGGCTTTGGAAATTGGGAAGGGCCATGGAGGTGACGAATATCTTGCATGGCCTTTGATTCCCACCTTTTTAGCTCTGGAAGTCACTTGTTAGTTGGGAAAATGGCAATTCGTGGGAAGAGGTTTGGATTTCTGAAGCTTGGGCCGTGTTCTGTGGGAGGAGAGCTGTGCAGTTTGGAAAGTGTCCATCTTGGGAAAATCATAAGTGGTAGGGCTGTCTAGACTAGTCAGGAAGGCGTGAATGAATAACCAGGGGGAAATAGAAGAGGAAGAAGAAGAGGAAGAGGAAGAAGAAGAAGAAGAAGAAGAGCAAGCATGATTCCTCACCTAGAATGAAAATAAAATATCAGGAAAAAAGTAAATCAAAGCTTCAAAGGACGCAAACAGAAGATGCTCTTTGCTGACTTTAATGCTGTGAACCCAGTTAACAAGGAGTGGAAATTAGACATGTCCATAGCTGGATTTACATGCCACTGCTGGAAGTGGGTGTGGACCTGTGTGATAGGAATGTTACAATTAATTATGATAGATCTCTTCCTAACAACCTTGTGGGCAGCGTGCAGGTGTGTGTGAGGACCTTGGCAGCCTGACAGAAATGTAATTATGGGTTATGGAGTTAGCAGTGCTACAGAAAGAAACGCTCTTTGGCATTTTATCAATCAGCAAACTGCTAATTAGTGATTGCCCCAAGCCACCATGTTTCTCTGGAGAGGCAAGTAGTACCTCCTTAAACACCTGGATGTGGTGTGAGTGGGAGCACAGAGGGAAGTGTGACTTACCTGGGAGGCTGCACTTACCACAAGGATTTCCTGACTCAGAGATCAAACAAGTTCTACTCTAAATATGTTTTCTTTTGACCTGCCACTGGAGATTGTGTATATGTCCATAAAATCCAGCTTAAATGTGGCTTTTCAAAGTGAAGTAGATCACAGATTGACAGTTTGCTCTGGGACCCTCAAAGGTGATCTTGTCCAACTCCCCCGCAGCGAGCAGGGACACCTCCAACTAGACCATTAATCTTCAGTTTGCCAGTGGCCATGGTGGACTCTTGATGACTGAAAAGGGGGTTGGATCCTTTTTCTAGTAAAGATACGAACCTACTGAGGTATTTAGGTGAGTGTAAGTGATGACTTTCTGCAATTTTATACAGGAAATCTGATCTAATCTGCGTTAAACAGAACTAGTTCTTCTTGCTCTCATTCCACCATGCTGGACCTGAGCTTTGGGCAAGGTATTTTGTAGCCTGGCTAACAGAAAATGTGGAGTTTGGGGCTCTATGCAGTGTCATTGGACACTGGAATGGGCTGCCCGGGGAGGTGGTGGAGTCGCCGTCCCTGGAGGTGTTCAAGGCAAGGTTGGACGTGGCACTTGGTGCCATGGTCTAGCCTTGAGCTCTGTGGTTAAGGGTTGGACTTGATGATCTGTGAGGTCTCTTCCAACCTTGGTGATACTGTGATACTGTGATAACAAGAACTCAGTGTCCTTATCCTAAAACCTATCCTTAGGGATTTTTCTCCCTGTGGGCCACAGGAAACATTGTACAGCCATGATTAAAAGGAAATCTCAACCACAAGAGTGAACAAACAGCTGCCTGGAAAGCAAGATCTGAAGCTGTGCAAGGCACCATTTTAACCAAGCTCAACTGCAGCTGAAGAGTCAAGATGAGAAAAAGCATTGCCTTATGGAGGCTGTCTCCTAAAGTCACTTCAGAACAGGAGCCTTTTAAAGTTCCCCATCAAATGCAATAAAACATGCTGTAAAGCAGCTTTAAAAACAGAGGGAAAGCAAGGGCCAATACATCTCCATCACTGCAGTGACAGCCAAGTGGTGCTTGTCAGGCCTGGATTCTTTTAAAAATGTCTGCTGAGCCCTTTCCCACTCTTAGTGCTGTTTGCTGAAGTATTAAGGAAATGGGAAAGCATCCAGAAAACTGGTTCAACTCAGCTGACACCATGAAGTGTGAAAAAGGAGCAGGAAGGAGACTGAGGTCTGCAGCATGGTGCTGACCTGCCACTGGCTGAGAACACGGCGATGCATCACACCAGTCCTGCCGGCACAGTGCCATGCTCAGAGGTGTCCAGCAGCTGTTGAAAGGGGAATTGGAATAACATCTGCTCACAGCTGCTAAGGGGTTTTTGAGGGTGCTTAGAGATACAGTTTAAGGTGAATCTTATAGAGTAGGGTTATAGATTGGACTTGGTGATCCTGAGAGTCTTTTCCAACCTGGATGTTTCTGTGAATCTGTGTGAAACGAGGAGATGGATTTTTGAGGTAGCCTTCAGGAGGCCTCTGACGACAAGGAGGTTGTGGATGCTTCCTCCCTGGAGGTGTTTAAGGTCAGGCTGGATGAGGCCTTGGGCGAGCTGCTCTAGTGGGAGGAGTCCCTGCCTGTGGCAGGGGGTTGGAGCTGGATGATCCTTGAGGTCCCTTCCAACCTAAACCATTCTATGATTCTATGATTCTATATGACAAGGAGTGGAAGTGCCCCTTCAAGTGCCCTTGAAGATGTAGAAAATCTGCAACAATGAATTGATGGCAATTTGTCAGAGGTTAGCAGAGCTGTGTCCTCTTCCTCTGAACTTCTGCAAGCATTACAGATGCTGAGAGTGGATTATTTGTGTGCTGTAATGCCTGTAGTGGTTCAATGCATAACATATATGCAAGGTGAAGTTTAAGGAGTGCCTATCTGTGGTTGTTACAGACATGCTTTGTCATGGCCATTGCTGTTTCTTAGCCAGGATTTTTGAAGTTCAGGGAACCCATGTCTGCATCCACTGTGTCACCATCCAAGATTCAAAGCTCAGCTCAGAACTGGTTAGGTAAAGCTGCATATAAACCCTCTTGTAATTTAACATCAAGGGGAGTTGATCCTGGAAGACACTTGCCTCTCTTACCAGCTAATGTAGAGTTTATTAGGGATCTTTTCCCTTGTATGTGGCTTTGTGTAGATCTCGTGAACTATGAGTCATAAGTATGAAAAACAGTAACAAATGAGTTTAAAGTATCAAGCCAGTTTCAGTTTTGGAGGCTGGATGAGGCATTTAGTGCCATGGCTTAGTTAATTAGAAGGGTTAGGTGATAGGTTGGACTTGATGATCCTAGAGGTCTTTTCCAATCTGGTTAATTCTATGATCCTGTGAGTTTTTGGAGTAAAACTGGCTTAATTATTTTAAGGTACCAGTCTACTTCAACAAATAGTAGAGAGGGAATGTTGCTTTTTGAGATCTTCTCTCACTGCTGTCTGGTGTAAACTTTGGTGTGGGTCTGGCCAAAGATGCAAGAGGTTGTCTGCAAACCCAAGGAGCAGTTTGAATTTTGGGGTTTGGCTCCAAAATTTATGTTGGATTGTCTGCAAGAAGCCTGGGAAATATTCCCTTGTCAAAGGCACACATGAGAATGGGGCATGCCTTTTCAGTAGTCTTCAGTAAGCTGGAGTGTTCAAACTAGTGACATAAGTTTACTCCTAGCCAGCAATGATAACACTGATTTCAAAAGGCAGATGTAAGCTGACATGTGGCTGTTGGAGAAATGACAGTTTCTTTAGGTGCTGCCACATTACTTTTGTTCTCCTTTCTGTCACTTTATCCAAATTGCTATCTGGTCATGTAAGCAAGTCTTAGACCCATTGTCTTTATTCTACAGCAGAGCATCTCCTCACTTATGTCACTCACTGCCCTCTCACACAAAGCAAAAGGTCAGGGCAAACTTGATTTTTTGTCATTTTTTAATGGATCTGAATATCTGTGGCTTGTAGTGAACTCAGTCCAGCTCTAGCTTCATGGTGTACCTAAAAATCATGTTCTGGTTGTGTCTGAGGGACTCACTTCACAATTGGAATATCAAAACAACTTTCAGCTGGCCTTAGGGTGTGGACATTCATTAGTCTTGATTCTAGGCATCTACCTTCCTTCACACATAACTCTGAATCCACTTTCCCTGTCTCTTTGCAGGCATTTTATGTGTGGTATTTTTGGGGAGAGCTCATCACAGCCAAGCTCAAGCATAGTCAGCACTCAGTTACAAATGCAAACATATCATAAATGCCTGTCTTGCATTAGCATCTTTCCAGAAGGCCTTAAAACACAGCCAAGTTAGCTTCATGGATTCTATGTTCTCCTAGCATTTGTTGATTCAACTGTTCTTAAAACTGTGGGAGTTTGGGAGAGTGTGGATGTCAGCAGCAGTAAAGATTTGCAGTGTGTCAAGCAGAGGGAAATAGACAGGCTATTTTAGAGCCAAACCTTTTTGCTCTCAAGCTTTCAAATGGAACTTTAGGGAGGGAAACACAGAGAGCTCTGGTGGTACATGGCTCTTTAGGGAGCTGCCACCTGCTATTTCTGAGTTACAATTGGATTGCACAGTTCCAGAGCTGCACTGCACATTCATCAGCATCTCCTGTCCACAACCAAGCTGTGAGGGGCCCTGGCCAGCCCAGTGGTGAGAACTCTGGAGGCTGGAGTCAACTTATCAGGGAGGATGGGAGATAAGTGTGAAACATATTGTATTGCAGGTTATGCAGTGGTGGTGAGGTCTACTGTTTGAAGTTTTCCCAAGCCATGGAACTCAGAGAACACCTGTGGGGCTAGCAGCCATCTTAGGGTTGTCAGCAAAAAGCTGTGTTAAACCAGTGCAATTTCCTTCATGACAGGAAATGAGCTTGGGGAGTAGGAGACATAGTTTTGCTTGGTAAATATCGATTTGGTTCACAGAGAGGTTTTGGTGCACTCTGGATACATTCCTCCTGGGGGAAAAAGAGTCAGGCTGCTCCAGGTGCCTATCCTGTGCACCAACTCCTAATGGGAACACAAGGGATCTATGTATTGGTCCCTCATACACCTTTTGAACCCTTTCCCCTTATACACTTAGAGCTCACCTCAAATGTCTCTAGTTTTTCTTGCTCCAACTGGCTTGCTAGTGTGGATTGTCTTTCACAGAATCACAGTGTGTTAAGGGCTGGAAGAGGCCTTGAAAGATCATCAAGTCCAACCTCCCTGCCAGAATAGGACCATCTATACCAGATCACACCAGAACACCATATCTGCCCCTACTCCCCCCCACCCCCCAGCCCCAAATTCAGATCACCTGGGCTCTATTGGAGTCTCCTCCCACCCCAGGTGTGACCACTTTGCCCTCCCTGCCCACTGTCCTTTATAATTGGTCCCAGGAAAGGCAGAAGCTCTAAGCTTGCTTGAGTGGGCAGAGGGACTCTCCTCCCATCATCACTGGTAAGTCCCTGTGGTGTGCACTGGGTGAATGGTATTAAAGGTTAGATAGGATAAAAGCTTGATGGTCACGCTAACATAGAGTCATACAATTGTCAGGGCTGGAAGGCATCTCAAGGGCCATCTAGGTCCAAGACCTCTGTTGTGGGCAGGGACACCTCACACTAGATCAGGTTGCCCAGAGCCCCATTCAGCCTTACCTTAAAAATCTCCATCACACGCTGTGTAAAAGGTCTTTGCTACTAATTGGAATAAATTCATGCCTTCCCCATTGTAAGTCAAAACTGCACAAGCTTTCCCTTTCTGGTAATGTTGCAAAGGTAGCCTGACTTCCATCTATTAATGGAATAATAGTGTGCCTGTGAAATTTGCCAGAGCTGATTAGAGCAGATATTAAATGATAATTGGATGTTTAGTGCACATTGAACAGCCCCAGCCTTTTCACAGTGTCTCACCTGAGACATGAAATTTCAGTTGTTCAAGTCTTACTGTGGGTTTCTGGCATTTCTGCTGTCCTTTTGCTCTTCAATTTGAGTCAGTCCACAGACAACTTGCCTGGCCATCTTACTTCTGTTGCACTGGTCTGGCATGGTAAATGTGAGAGAAAGAATGGAGAAGTCCAACATTGCCTGTGGCTTAGTGAGGAGTTTCTGTCCTTTTACTGGAAGACAGAGCCATAACATCTGCCATCTGACTGGCATCAAACTGAACTGTCTCAACAGATAAACAACTTCTTCAAGGTATCACATGGAGGCATTTGCTTTTAAGTTTTAAAAAGCTTGATGCCTCAAGCAAAACTCGGCTTCATTTTGTCCACAGTCAAGTGCAATCTCTGTCTTGCTCTCAGTTTGCATTTAAAACATTTAAGAGATGCAGGTTCATCAAGTCACTAGTCTTTAGCAAGCTGAGGCTGAGTTTCTGTTTCCTGACAGCTCTGCTTAGACTCATTTTCCTGCCCTTTCCTTCTGTGCAGGATGGATCTCCTCATTTCTATTTAAAACCTCCATGATGTGGAATCTCCCTTTATTTCAGCACATATCAGGAATTACTTCATAGAACTCACTTAGAGAGTTGGAATTGTCTTCAGATTTTATAACTTGGCTTAAAAGCCTGGATGCAAGTTAAAACTTGACACACAAATCTCAGCCAGGAAGTAATTTAGTTTCTCTCTTTCCATCAAAACACCAAACAACTCCTCCCCCTCCCAAACATGGTAAAAGGTTATTTTAGGAAAGGATTAAATAAACTTTATCAAGTGGCAGGATCTCTAGGATGGGGAGGATATGGAAGGAGAAAACATTGGAAACAATAGAAATGTTTATGATTTTCACTTGAAATGCCTCACAAATATCCTGAGAGAGCAGGGGGGTTGGAACTAGATGATCCTTGTGGTCTCTTCCAACCCTGATTGATTGTATGATTTAGACACATGTGGTGGTTTCTGATAGTGTCCAGTGACTTCGAGTGGGATCTGTGTGTGATCCTCTCAGCTTTTGATGATTCCTCCTGCCTGTCATAAATGTGATGCAGCAATACCCAAATGCCCGTGGATGTTGTTCATGTCTTTAAGCTAAGCATTTACACAGCCAGGATTTTCCCCCTTCTTGGACTTCAATGCCTTGATCTGTGACAAAGAGATTCAAACTTTTATATTACAAACTTCCATTGATTAAACCCCTAACTGCTGAAAGCTCAACCAGTCATATGCTCCAGTGCTGGGCAATTTAACCAGGATCCTTACTGGAAAATGCCGTTCCCGATTGCCACAGTCAGGGATGCAGTGATAGACAATGTTTACTATTCATGGAAAACTTGTTTCTGGGCTCCTGCTCTGGATTTGCAGAGAAGAATTGAGGCTTCTACATGCAAGAGAAGTAGCTGACTGTGGATCCTGGCTACTGCTCCTGTCCCCTCAGAAAAATCTGTGAATCACAAATGTCTTGTAGCCTCATTTTTGGAGACTGAATTATAGAATGGTTTGGGTTGGAGTGGGCCTCCAAAGGTCATCTAGTCCAACATACCTGCAGGGAGCAGGGACATTCTCTACTAGATGAGGTTGCTCAGAGCCTTGTTGAGCCTGACCTTAAATATCTCCAGGGATGGAGGCTCAACTACCTCCCTGGGCAACCTGTTCCAGTGTTCCACCACCCTCATGATAAAGAACTTGTTCCTAACATTCAATCTAAATCTATTCTTCCCTAATTGCAAACCATTGCCCCTTGTCCTATCTCTCCAGGCCATTCTAAACAGTCTCTCTCCAGCCCTCTCGCAAGTCCCCTTCAGGTACTGGGAGGCTGCTATTAGGTCTCCCTGGAGCCTTTTCTTCTCCAGGCTGAACAACTCCAAGTTCCTCAGCCTGTCCTGGAAGGAGAACTGCTCCAAATCCCTGCTCTTTCTCCTGGATGGTGAATTGAAACATAGAAAAACTGTTTCTCACTGGGACTGCTTTTCCCTTAACTAATTATAATTGTCATCTTCTCTGTAGTGGAGACATTCAGTTCTTTCCCCCTGATTAGGACATTCATTTTATCTGCCCTCTTTGATTAGGTGTGAAGTGTGCATGTTGCTTAATGGGAACAAGCTGTTCAGATAATGTAGCTCAAAATAATTGAGATTTTTGCTCTTCTGAAATTACCATTGCCAAAAGACAAGGGAAGTGCCCTAGTTAAAGGACTGAACAGGAGCTCAGATCCTGCCTTCTTCATAGTGTTTTAGGGTTTGGTTTGTGGTGGGGGGGGTGGTGGTGGTGGTGTGCTTTTTGGTTTATTGGAGTGTTTTTTAAATAATCCTTTTTGTTGGTGGTGTTTTGTTGCTGTTGTGTTAGGTAATGTGCTAGTTTGAGCCTAGCTGGGATATTTTGGTGAGAAGAATTAGATTACAGGCTGTGAAAAGGAAACAATGGTGATGTCTACTTCACTCATAGGCTTGCTGAGATGTATAAGAACAAAAACATAAACATAGATAAGGGAGTCTCTCTCTGGGCTCTAGGGCTGCATGCAATCCTCCCTCTAACTTGCTGCCTGACTAATCCCTCTGCTTCCTAATGCCCCCTGGCCAACATTCCAAACTCACCTTGAGCATAAGGCAAAGTCTGGGGTAAGGTAGAGGGGTGGAGAGAAGGTGGAAGGGTGATCCTGGGGACTCTGGGAGGAGTGCTGTGTTTCATTATTACTTTTTAACCTGTGTATTTCTGTATATATTGTAAATACTTGCTGGTATATTGTGCTAAGCTGTAAATATGAAGCTTCATTCAATTTTCCAGAGCAGCTGAGTCTAGTCTGGGTGATTTTTCTTAAGTGTGTGTGTGGGGGCAGGTAACACCCAAACCATCACAGGTAATTCTTGTGAAGATATGTGGATGGTGACTGTGATTGCTACTGCAGGAGGTGGCTGGGACAGTTCAGATAATCTCTGCAGGCCTATCCAGATCCTAGCTCTTGCTATTGATAAAGTAAATGCAACAGAACAAGGGGACACAGCCTCAAGTTGTGCTGGGGGAGGTCTAGGCTGGATGTTAGGAGGAAGTTCTTGACAGAGAGAGTGATTGGCATTGGAATGGGCTGCCCAGGGAGGTGGTGGAGTCACCGTCCCTGGAGGTGTTCAAGACAAGACTGGATGAGGCACTTAGCGCTATGGTCTATTTGACTGGCTAGGGCTGGGTGCTAGGTTGGACTGGATGATCTTGGAGATCTCTTCCAACCAGGTTGATTCTATTCTAATACAAGGCTGATGAAAGTATAGATGACTTTCTGTGTCAGGGAAATGTGTGAAAAGCAAAAGAAGAATTTTGGGCTGATAGTGAGAATTAATTTCATAATCAGATGTAAAGGCTTTGTAGGTGTGTGCATACTCAAATGGTAACTCAGTACAAGGCGTGTGTTTGCTACCTGTCCCTAACTATTTGCACAGGAACAGTAACAGACTTTATAGGTAAGTGCACATGACAGCAAGAATTGACAAGATTTTGCAGCCCACAGGGCAGTTATTGACAAAAGTAGTGTGTGATTGAGCCTTAGCTCAGAGGTATTGCTGTTTGCTTGCTGTGCGGTGTTGTGGCACTTGCTGTGTGATTATCTTGCTCCAACACAATCATTAACTCAGGATTAAATGGTTGAGAGCCACCATTGTAACATTAACCAGCACTGGAGTGTGTGCTCCCTAATTTAGGTGCTTGCAGGGAAGAGCTCACTGCAGGGTATCTCTTAACATTGTGGACATTTTGTCTGGTCTGCCTGTGGCTTCAATCTTCCTCCTCCTGACACCAGGCTGGAAAGAGGGCTCCAGACTTGTGTGTATGAGGAGATCTGATTCACATTTAAGACCTTACTTTTCATGGGCATTGTAACCAGTCCTGTGTAAAATGCTTTTTCCAGTATAAGGCAGTGAGTTGTGCAGCATCTGATACCAGTTTCTGATGCTTCTGTGTATGAGGCACAGCAAAGCAGCTATGAGAAACTTTGGTCATATATGATGCTGGATTTCAAATACAACTCTGTAGTTCCCTAACCCAAAACTTCTACCGAGAACTGAAATACTGCCTCAGGAACAAGAGCCTATCTGAAGGGTTGTACTGGAGTGAAACAGCAGCTTTTGACCTATATGGAAATGGCCATTAATGCAGCTATCAGAGCACAGGCAAGCAGGAGGGTGGTCTCCTAAATACCATGTCTCTGCACCTTGAAGACTGATTATGTGCCAAACCCTGCCATGCTGCCCATTTATTGCATGAAGGGTGGTCTGGGGCTCTTTCAGGATTTACAGCCTGTGCAGCAGCTGGAGCTGTGGACAGGCTGCTCTGAGATGTCCAGTGGGAAGGTAATATCTGTGAGTAGAAGAGAGCTGCCGTCAGCCAGATGTTAGTGCTTGGAGCTTGTTAGTCAGAACTGCTGATTAGTCTCTCGGGCATTCTGCCTCCTTGGTTCCTTTCTTGGTTGCTGACGTTAGCCAGAGAGCGCCTGCAGATCGCAGATGTTTGGTTTTCTCTTCCTTTGTGTTTGCTTCTTCAACCTCACCGAAGCCTTCCCACTTCTCTGCTGTGGCAACCTGTGGTACCTCTGCTTCTGAATGAGGGCTGAACCTGGTCTTCTACTGTTTATATGCCTGCTCATCACCTATCCCAAAAGACAGGGCACAGCAAACAGCTTCTTGCTGGTCTCTTCTTTGCTCTGGGCTTGCAAAGAAGCTCAGGAGCAGATGCAGATGCCTTTTGTCAAGCCCCTGTGCTTCATCCAGTCTGATTTCAGGGCTGCTGCTGTCATTTCCCTCAAGGTTTCACAGATCTTATTGCTTGCAGGGAAAGGCTTCTTTAGAGCCTCTTGTCCTGCTCCTGCCATGGCAGGCTTGTCACGGTGTCAAGAGTTGTTTCCATCCTATTCAGCTCTAGTTTAGTGCCTGTTTCCCTGCTCTAAATTAGTTTCTCTGATTCATCCTCTGGAGGAATTTCTCTCTCTCTCTCCATTGACTGTAGAAGTAGCCCAGAAAACCAATGTTTGCTATGCAGGATCCAGGTTAGGTACATAAATCAGGGTGGTGCAAAGGCTACCCCAAGGGACCCATCCATGCCAGTTAAATATGGATCTGTGCGTGCCCTTTTCATTCCTCCTTGGTTTCCTGCACCCAATTGCTCTTGACAAATGAAGTAAAGCAGCTCTGGCAGTTCCTATGGATGCTCAGGAACAATGTGGAAACCTCTTTCCCAGCAGCACCAGAGGACAGCAGGTTGCTCAAGGCCACCTGCATTTGCTCTTTTGAAATCCAGAAGCTTTGCACGACAGCAGTACATGCTTAGGGCTTCCAGCTGAGTCTGCAGCCAAGGCAATCCTGTCTGTTTGTAAAGGCAGCTGAGCTCCAGTAGCCTATGGGAAGCATGAAGCCAAGATGTCCAGAGTGGAGGGATTTATAGGGCAACATGACTTTTATGGACATTGCCTTAACTTTAAACATTTGCCTTTCTCAGCATGGGTTCTCCTCCAGTGTGTAAAACTTTCCCTATGTACAGTGCATTTGCTGGGGAGGAGACATGGCCTCTACTCACAGGAAATATCCCTATTTCCATACTTTCTTGAGAAGCAGCATTTAGTGCTTTGCAGTCACACTGTGGCCAGTCACCAATACCCATCTACAGCCTGCTGGGGTCTGCTCTGCTTCTCTCTTTCCCCATTTTGACTTGGAGGTAACAGAAGCAAAGGGTTTTTCTTATTATATACAAAACATATGTATTTACTGATCTCGGTCCTTCTGTTCTCAGCAACAGAGGATGTGGGCACTGAGCATTTGCACTCTGAACCTGCTGAGGGGGTACACAGAGGTCTGGCATTACCTTACCCCCAGGAGGTTATGAATTCAGTAAGCCATTAGTCAGACTTGTTTCACTGTTTCTGTGGACCCCCTCATCCTTCCACAGCCCACAGTCTCCTACCGGTTATTTTGTACCCCTAACAGCTGTGTTTCATCTAAACCTCATCTTACAGACATCCATACAACACCTGCCACACCAGAGCATCAAGCACCTGTTGGGAAGCCCAGGGAACTCCTATCAGTTGTAATACATTAAACTGAAGTAAACTAAACTTAAACATCTTAAACCAGGTTTAAATTAATATTGTGCTCATGCAAATTAATGTTGTAAAGATACATATGTTTCCTTCCCAGCTGATGCTGGTTCTCAGCTTCAGCTGCACCTGGGGATGGTTTATTTGAGTATATTGTACTTCCCTCACTGTTGAACTCCTACAGGGTGTATCCTGTCTCTTTAACAGGACCATTAAGTGAAAGGAAGTTTCTAGGAGCTGTTGTAACACAAGGTAGAGGTCAGCTCATGCAAAAATCAATGCTGACACTTCAATAATTAGAAACAAAGATGTAAGATGCTGTCCTGCTCTGATCATCAGTTTCTCATTTCCCTGTGTTCCCATCAGTGAGAGGGAAGGATACAATGCACTCTATTTCTGGGTCTTGCTGATTTTATTCCTTCTTTGGTATTTAATTAACTTGCTGTGTGTATGTGTGGGGGGAATGGTGACCTAATCCTATTGAAATACAAGCCAAGTAAAACAAGTTCAGATGGAGATGCAGTCACACAGCAACTTTCAGTTGGAGAACAATACACTTGAGGTAAGGTATATGGGCAAAGTACTTTTAGGCACATCAGACCTAATTAGTTTTATAATGATAATAGTAATAGTAGGTGGGAAAAAGCTGAGCTGGAAATTAAAGTGGATAGAAAGTTTTGGAAAGTTTGGTAACTGTGGAAGTTTCTGTGCATGTTAGAGAAAAAACCTCCACTTCTAGAGAGACTTTTGGAGTTCATCTGAAATTGCAACCCCAGTTCTGGGAAGGAAAAGAACATATAAGAAAAAGCAGTAATGAAATGCAGAAGTCTATTAAGCAGCCTGTCTTGTAATGTATATTTAAACCCACATTTGTTCTCAGCACCTATATTGCTTCTAGCAACAGTGGGGAGATTTTGTTGGTTTTTTTTTTTGGTTGCTCAAAGCATTTTCCTTTAAACTCAGCACAGTTGATCTGTGTAGTGTACTTCAATATTCATTGCCATTTACCTGTAAATTATCAGCTTAATGCCTGCCTGCACTGTGTAATCTCTAGAAACAGGACAGAGGTGTGTCAGGAATATCTATCACCTGTCCATGGTACCTAGAAAGAAGTAGAGCAGGTGCTGCATGGTCTTGAATTGTATTTGCAATCTATACCTTGTAAATTGCTGTCTTGCACAGTCTGAGCTTACCTGGTTTTGTGATGAACCCTGTACATACCTTGTAATAGAGGTGGAGACCCATAAGTGGTGGTCTGGCTTCTGTCTCTGCATTGGCATGCTGTGGAGGTGTATGCTGCCCCATGGTTTGTTATTTCACTGGCCACTCAAGTATTTTTGGGTGGAGGCAGTCAGAGGAGAGTAGCATGGATCTCAACAAAGAGGCTGGTAGGGCAGCACTGCCTGTCCCTGGGTGCCATTCACACCTGGAATGGCTGTAAGACCCTCCACTTCCCCCTAGCCCTGACTCATCTCAGAGGATATGTCTTGTCCAACCTTGAACTGAGAGCGATGCTGAAGGGTGGAAAGCTCTTGGAAATGCATAGAGCACAACATGTGGGGCTCATGGTGCTGAACACAGCCTAGCGTTTGGCAACTGCAGCCAGGAGAGGACTGCTGTTCCTGCTAAACCACTTAGACATGAGACTTCCCTGCCTCTCCCCTCCCACATCCACCACCACATTCCTGTGGCATCTTGGTCACAATGCTAGGAGGAAGGTTTTGAACGGCAGCAAGGTGCAAGTGGAGTGTCTCTGCCTTAGAGCAACAGGGAAAAAAGCGGCTGTCTGGCTGTTGGCATGTCTTGTTCACTGCCTGCCTGAACAGTGAGGAGAAGACAGGGACTTGGACATGCCCCAGAGTGAGGTCCTACCCTCTTGATTTATCTTTCCCTTCCTGGAGTCCTTCTGTCTCCCACTCACTGGGCAGGGAATGTAAGGCTTTACTGTCAGGACTGACTTATCTGCCCACTTGGCACAAGGGAGGTGCCTGTGGTAGGCAGCCTGGCACATACCCTAAATCTTTTTTTTCCTTTCCCTGTCTTCTTGATTTGGTGTGGTTTCTGTTCTTGTTAAACCTCACCTTTTTTCCTTCACAAGTATAGGGAATAAGATGTTGATCCCTTCCTGGATACTAGCAGTGGCTGGTCCAGGTACTGTGGAGACACATTTGTCTCCATCCCCAGTCTTAGCAGAGGGGAACAAGTAGAACTGTCACCTGATATGTTGCTGAAGAGGATGATACAGATCTCAGGCTTCAGAACTTGAAGGGTCTGAGGAAGGCAATTCCTCAGGCATGGTTTTGGGGTCAGAGACCTCTTTCTAGATACCTCCAAGACTGAATCTTTTCACCAACCCTCAACTGCTTTCTAATTCCCCTGTATCCTCTAAAACCACCCCCATCTTGGAACCAGGGGTGTGAGGGCTGTGAGCTTGAAGGCAAAGGGTAGGATTTTCAAATGGATGCCTGCAGCACTCACTGCATGTGAGAGTCACCAGCAATTCAGACACCTTGCCATTAAGGAAGGTGTGGTTTTAAAAAGTACTTAATCACAGGAAAATGCCTTTTAAAAAAGCCCCTGTGGGTCAGCTTAAGATCATTCTTTTCTAAAAGATGAGAAGGAGTAAGTTGCAAATGTTTTCCCTTGTGAATAAGATTCTTCCCTGAGAGCACACCATCTTCTGTGCTGAGCTGGTGTCTTGGTGGAGCTGCTGGCCCTCGAACCTTCTGTTACAGCTTGTAAACACCATTCACATTTTCCAGGTGCATGAGCCCTTCTCAGCAACTCAAGGGTACATCACAGCCAAGCATCACCCAAGAGACCTGCCAAGCTGATGTCCAAAAGCTGCCCTTGGCATGTCTTCTGACAGTTCTTGAGATGTTTTTCCACCAAGCGGTGGTTTGATGCAGGTCAGAACAAACAAGTCTGTTTTCAAAGACTTCTGAATCCCCCTGGACATGGATTTGGATCCATATCCAGGGCTAAGTTCTCTAAACTCCAAGAAAACTGTCTGTATGCTGCCCTTGCAGTCTGCCCAGGTTAGTCAGTGATGCTGGCTGTGATTCTGTGGGACTTGAGGTGGAATCTGTCTCAGTCTGAGCTAGTTATCTAGGCAATGGAAAGGGGTACTCAGGGTATCAACCCATGGTTGATATCTATGGTAGGGATTCTTCCCTTGGCCATGCCCTCTGACAGTTGAGAATGGTGAGACAACTTGCCTCAATTGTCTGCAATTTAGGAGTTTAAAGTGCAAATCTGCATTTTTGTGAGCAATGAACCGGGGAAGAAAAGCTACACTTACAGTGCTGGGATGCCTTGGGGTGAACATAGCCTGGCAGAGGCTCCCTGCAGGCCCAGTGAAGTCCCCATATCTTAATATTTGGAACAAACCAGAGACTTCTGCTGCAAGGCTTACACCTCCTAGGGCAAAAGCCACAACCATTTCTTTCTCCATCCAGGTCTTTCATGTCTGGATGAGGTCATATGGTGTCCTGAGGTAAAACTCCAGCTCGTCTCCATTAATGCTGGATTTGCCCTTGGACTCCTGATCCTCTGAAAGGTGTGGTCTTGCAGCAAGCAGAGGTGGCTGAACCCATCACTGCCATGACTCCACCACTTCACCTAACATGATGGTTTGACAGGGGCTTTTCCTCACTTCTCTTGGCTGAGAAGGCCCAGTAACTGGAGGTGAAGTTGCTCCACCCCAAACCAAACAGCCTCTGCTGCCAAGACTTCTGCTACCCTTTGTCCCACCATCCATTCAACATGTTCACTCCTATGTGCCCTTCCCAAAGGGGCTGAACAAGAGGAGAAAGTGGTGCTCAGAGTCTGAAATGTGACCATGGCAAGGATGGGCTTCAAGAGGACTTCCCAGGCCAGGAGAGGTCAAGATCATCTGCATTAACTGTACCATGTCTTTATCAGCTTCCCCAGAGGACAGAGCATTTTCCCTTGCTAAGAGCACAGAAGGGTCTGGGGCAATAAATCATAATGGAGTTAAAGAAAAATAAAGAGCTATGTTTGTCTCCTGAGCCCCTTGAAAATTCATTCATGAATTGTTGCTCTTCTGAGGTACATGTTATGTGCTGCATAAGGTTTTGGCTTTGCAAGTTTGATATCATTTGAACAGTGGTAAAGCATGGAGCAGTAAGTTAGTGTGCAGCAGATGAAGACAGATTGTACACCTACTGTACTCAGTTTGGGCTCCCCAGTTTAAGAGGGACAGGGATCTGCTGGGAAGTGTCCAGCAGAGGGCTATGAGGATGATTAGGGGACAGGAGGGCATGGCTGAGGGACCTGGGGCTTTTTAGTCTGGAGAAGAGAAGACTTAGAGGGGATTTGATAAATGATCATAAGTACCTGAAGGCTGGTCAGGATGGGGTGGACGGGCTCTTTTTACTTGCTCCTTGTGATAGGACAGGGAGCAGTGAGTGTAAGTTGCAGCAAAAGAGGTTCTGCCTCAACTCGAGGGGGAATTTCTACTGTAAGGGTCACAGAGCACTGGAACAGGCTCCCCAGAGAGGTCTCCTTCCTCCTCAGAGGAATCTTCTTCTCTGGAGACTTTCAAGGCCTGTCTGGATGTGTTCCTCTGTGATCTGTGTTAGATAGTATTGTCCTGCTCCGGCAGGGGGGTTGGACTCGATCTCTTTGGGTCCCTTCCAACCCCTAACATCCTATGATTCTGAGGAACAGATTTATAGTAGGGAAGAGTAAGAGGAGAGCTACATGGGTATGTGGTGAGCTTACTGGGAAGCAGTGTGGAGGAGGCTCTGCAGTGCAGTGGGAGCTGTGCTTCCTAGCCTGCAGTGCTTGGGCTGTGTTTCCAGTCTCATTTCTTCCACCAGATGCTTCCAATAGGTTATTCTATGGCAATGCTGGCTCTGTGATGCTGAGGGAGTATCCTGGCTAGACATTGCTCCAGCTAGCAGTATGAGTCAGGAAGAAGATTTGAGGAGAAGGCACCAAATTAATCCATGTTTGGTTCTAAATCCACATGCAGAGATCAAGTCTTGCTGTCACAGGTTTCAAGATGCTCCTGCAGTCATCTCACCTGATAACACCTTATACCTAAATAACAAAAAATACTGTCTGATGTAGCTCTGTGATAAAGGGTTGGACTTGATGATCTGTGAGGTCTCTTCCAACCTTGGTGATACTGTGATACTGTGAAAAGATAGTGTTAAGAGATATGAAATAAAAGGCTTTCAGGTAGTGGGGCTCCAGTGCTTTTTAGCAGTGCTGCCCATAGGGAACATCCATGAAGAGCTACCTAGACCTCAGCTTTCCTCCTTTTGGTAGTTGAAGGGCAAGACTTGGGTGCCATTCCTGGGTTTTTAGTGACTTGAGCTCCGCAATGCTGTCATCATCCATTTATAGACATTTTGGGGTGGATGATCACTACCATTTTGCTTTTATCCATGAGGCATTTCCTAGCCACCATCCCATTCAAAGCTTATAGAAGGTGGAGACGTGTGTCTGTCAGTCAAATACATATATATATGTCAGTTTGGGGTGTTTGGTAAAGACCTCCCATGCCCATAATGTGAAACTGCAGAAATCAAGTTTGATTTGCCACAATGTTGATTTGTTTGGCAGATTAATAGATCTTGTAAATCATCTAGATGTGGTGAAACTTAAAACTGGGTGCATTTGTTGCAGGATGTTTCAGATCAATATATTTAATTTCACAGTTTCACAGCTGTAGGTTGTCTGGAATGAATCCTAAGGAACTGTATTGTTCTTGCTGTACTACCTTTCTTATTACATCCTCTGACAGAACCACTGTTGAGAATGCTTTGCTAACAAAACTGTGGAATAAGAAGACATGCAGACAGATCTCCAGAACAAACAACTTGTCTGAACTGTGGGTCACTAGAGAATGTAACTTTTGAAGGAAACAAAAAAAGAACCCATTTTCCTGAGGAGCCATTTTCTGGTCCATTCCCCAGGTCTGTGAGCATGTATGACATGCTAGGTGTAGCATTTCAGTGCTGTCTGGTGCTGATACTTCGTGGAAATAATTGTCAGCTGTCCATCCTTTCCTGTCCATTCCATCAGTGGCAACAAGTGGAACTGGCTCCTCAGTGACTTGCCTTGCTGCATGGAGAATTCCTTGTCCTTCAAACATTGCATAACATGCCTGTCCCCTTTCTCTAGTGTACCTGACATGGCAAGTTGGGATGAGGAATGGAAGGCTGGTCCCAGAAATAAAATCCATTTCTCTGTAGCTTTTAGCAATGCCTTTGGACTAAGGTCTGATCTTGATGGTCATTAGTCCAAACTGTGCACATTTATGGATACATGAGACCAGATAAAAATGAGTATGAGATTCTTGTCTGTAGATATGCTCTACGGGAACAACTGCAGGGCTATCTCATCATACTGTACACACAAAGTATTCAAGTAGCAACAGGGACCAAGTGTTGGTTAACTTCTCACCTATTTGTTCAGCAGCTGAGTTAGCTATAAGGATAGTGCTGAGCTCCAAGTTGTCACAGTTGCAAAGTTCATAGCACCAATGTAAAAATACTTTGATTGCACCCTTGTGAAATGTGGCACTGGCAGTAACAACAAAGGTATGAACAGCATTCACATTTAAATGTCATCCTCTGTGCAGAGCTCTGTGAAAAATGCTGTTTGTAAGCAGCCTCTGAGAATGTGAGTGGAATCCACATTATTGGTTTTCCCCATGTAGAAAGAGCCAAGAGTTCATTTTTTTTCAGCTGCTAGTCCTGAGATTGCAAGCAGACATCCAGTCACCAAGCTGGGCTCTTCCAATCACCTACCCGGTTGGCAAACAAAGCTGTGGCTGTTCAGCATGACCTCAGTTTTTTATTACTGTGGTGTTCCAGTGATCTCTCTCTGGGTATCTCCAGATAATATAAGCACTAAACAGAGGGGTTCAAAGTGGAAAGTGAGGAGCTGGAAGAGAGCAGCACAAGGAAATGAGCAGGCTCTCTTTCTGGTAGTGTTTGAGAAGTTCCTGAGTGAGTCTGCAGACCTGGACTACCTCTGCTATTAGAGGAGAATCAACCTCAAAAGGTTTAGGAGTGCCTCTGGGATGAGGCTAATGCCACCCTGATGTCCACCTGTGCTGGGTTAAGCTGATGTGGGGGTGAGGAGGTGGACTGGAAACCTGACTCCAGGTGGGCAGGGAGACTTGGCCCCTCCTGGGGAGAGGATGCCCCTCCCCCCAGTCAAAATTTAATCCACTCCCAATTCCTGTCCACAACCCTATTTAAGAGGCAGTCAACCTCCTGCGTGTGCTCTCTGCTGCCTTTGCCTCTGGGATGTCTGCTTGCTGCTGCTCCTGTTAACCACATAGCCAGACCTGCTACCTCCTGTCGGGGCCTGCATCTAAGGAAAATCCATTTCAATCCAGACGACCTGCTACCATCCAACCTGACTTTTGTGTGTGTATGTATATTCCTTTCCCTTGTATCTCTGTAACCTTCCTTTCCCTTAAATACCTTCTATTTTCTGTTGAAATTACCTTTTAACTTCCAAATCAGTGCAAGGCTGTTCTTTGGTTGTTTTACTTCTCTTGCTCTTCTGCCTAATTTTTCCACAGGGGGAGACAAGCTAAATTCTGTTCTGTTGGGCCTGTGGGCTCTGGGAAAGCTTAAACAGCAACACTGCCATCAGATATTACCATTTCCCCACCAGCCAGCCCAGACAAATGAGACATGGCTGGGTTTTCACAAGCTCAGGCTAAAGCTGCATGAATTCTTTGTTCCTCTGCATTGGACTGTCATATGCCATGCCTAGCACTCCATCGATGGAAAATTCAAGAAATTCCTCATGAAGCAGAGTTTCCACCTCCTGTCTTCCCAACAAACATCTTTTCCTAACTCTCTGCTCTCCTTTGTGGGGATTTGAAGTCAAGAGGTGTTATGCTTGAGGTTTTGCAAGGGTTTGGCAAACATGAAAGCCAAGATGTGCTTGCCATTTTCAAAGAGCACTTGGAACGGGCTGTGATCACAACCAAATTCCTTCCTCTTCAGTGCAATTTCTGGACCTCTCTCTGTGAGCTCCTAGTGAGATGATGGCTAGGGCAAGCATTTGCCTTTTAGAAAAGCCCTGCTGTGCTTTCAGACAAGAAATGAGCTTAGGGGGACTGGAGGCAGTTGCTACATTTGTGTTAAGTGGCCTCACTTTTCAACTGCTGGGGATTTCCAAAGCAAATGAAATGTTATTCATCAAGCAGCTTCCCTTCCCTGCTTTCAGTTGTTGAAAATACTACAAGGGGACATGGAAAGAAACATGTAATCCTTCACCACCACACTGAGGATTTAATTGTTTATTTAGATTCCCTGTTTGTTCCAAATGGTCTGCCAGAGAAAGCCCATCCAGGCTCCAGGAATGCTTGACACACTTAAAATCTAGCTGTATACTGGAGATATCTATCAGAATACACTGAATTTCCTCACCGTGCATCAGTCCAGTAATTGCAGCAAAATCCAACCAGTACAACAAAATACCTCAGCATGCTATTTGCAGGGAAAAAAATGGAGGAGGCACATCAGGCTGGGCAAAAATGAGTTTAAATAGTGTCTCCTCCAAATCAGAAACCTTTTCATGGGACTGTCCTTAACTCACAGGCACCTCCTCTTTTTCTCCTTGGAAAATGTTGCCCTGGTAGAAAACAGGGAACTTGGTGCCTTTTGTAGTCAGTGAAATGAGATAGTTGACTTCAGAAGGTAATTCTTTCCACTGACCTAGGAGATGGAGATCACCTTCTCCAAGGGTGTCTTTTCCTGCACATACTACGAGGGAAACTGATTGGAGTTTCCAGACTGGAGTCTCAGTTTTAGCTGCCTAAGTAAAGACAGCTGAATCCTGTCCTAGGTGACACTGGGCATCAGGTTCATAACTTCTTGGCACTGAAACTAGTCAGCAGCCTTTGTAACTGGTGTTTGTCATCTCATACCTATCTCTGCACCTACAAACAAAAAGCAAGTCAGAAATAGGAGACCATAAACCTGGCAGTCACACATAGCTGAGATGAAGACCCAGAGGGAGTAAAGAAAGGGCAGTTGGCCAACAGATGTTTTGAATTTAGTCCATCAGCCAGTGCAGTAGATCTGAAAATGCTCTATGAGCTGCTTTTCCAATGATGTCTTGGGAGCAGCACCTTTGAAGCCAAGGCCCTCCACCCACAGACATGAGTGGACATCAAGAGCTGGAAGTCCCTATGGGGGGCAATACTGCAATAAGTTAGTAGTGGATAGAAATGAGAGGGACACTTTTCAGCCAATGCTCCCATCTCCTCCAAATCACTTCTGTTAAACTTACAGGATCTTGAATGCTTCTAGAGACTGATGAGATTTTACCCTTTAGGGTTTCATCTGAAAGAAGACAGATAGTGACATTTAACACAATTCAGTTCCTGGAAAAGCAAACACAATCGGTTCTGTGTTTTGCAGACAGTGTCCCTATTTCACATGTTGACATAAAGAGTGAAGGGCAGGCTTATGTCAAAATCTGGAGTTTCTGAAGGGCTGCTAAGCGGAAGCAAATGTAGAGTTTTCATCCCTTGGCTTGAACTCCGGTTTCATACCAGAAAAAGGACAACCTTCCTTAATTCAATGTAACTTCGGTGAGCTGGACAGGTCTGTAAAAACAGTTCATAAACGTAATTGCAAATCATTAACATCACTAAAGTCTACAATTTTGGGGTTTTATCTGAATGCAGAAGTGAAAGAGAGGACTTTTTTAATAAAGACATAAAACCCAAATAGAATTTCAAAGAAAGCCTTCTACTTTTGAAGGGCAGTGAGGTGTTCCAAGGAAGGTCTGAATTTAATCCTTGCTTTAATAAGCAAACCCTATGAGGAGAGGCTGAGTGAGCTGGGGGTGTTTATCCTGGAGAAGAGGAGGCTCAGGAGTGACCTCATTGCTGTCTACAACTACCTGAAGGGAGGTTGTAGCCAGGTGGGGGTTGGTCTCTTCTGCCAGGCAACCAGCAACAGAACAAGGGGACACAGTCTCAAGTTGTGCAGGAGGAAGTATAGGCTGGATGTTAGGAGGAAGTTCTTCACAGAGTGATTGGCTATTGGAATGGGCTGCCCGGGGAAGTGGTGGAGTCACTGTCCCTGGAAGTGTTCAAGAGAAGCCTGAATGAGGCACTTAGTGCCATGGTCTAGTTGACTGGATAGGGCTGGGTGCTAGGTTGGACTGGATGATCTTGGAGGTCTCTTCCAACCTGGTTGATTCTGTTCTTTTGTGTAAAGCTCACCTGTTCCTATTTCATTTATGCTGTCCCTTAGCTCATGTGCTCCTCAGTCCAGAGAGCCCTGTTCGAAGAGGAGGACAGAGTGAAGAAGCTGCAGCAGAAAGTGGCGACACTGGAAAAGCGCAATAAGCAGCTGCGAGATCGGGTGAAGAAAGTCAAGAGGTCTCTCCGGCAAGCCAGGAAAAACACCAGGCACATGGAGCAGATGAATCGAAAGCTCAGTGAGAAACTTTCCTCTGCAGGTGGTCAAATCCCCTACATTAACTCTTTGAAGCAGGAGAACTCTCATGCTACCTACCTTAAAGTATAGTGCAAGGGTAAGTGCTCAGGCCAACGGCAATGGTGAGCTTTACCTGCATTAGGTCAGGATCTGGCTCTCACACCTTGTCTACACTGTGCTTCAAGTCTTGTATGGAAAATGAATCTGAACTTGCTTTAAACAAACTGCCAGATTAAACAGAAAGGCAAGCTGTATTTGGCTGGATGTTGGAGATGCAGTTGAAAGCCATATATCCTCAGTGCCTTTGGTGGCTATAGGGCCAGATGACAGATAATCTATGCTTCTCTGCCTTCACTGCCCTTCACCTCCATCACCAGTTTTAGGTTGTCTTTGAAAGTGCTGGTTCAGCCACATGGGCCACTGCAGACACTCGACACAGGAGCTCATCTTGGAAAGGTCTGGTGCCAGTTTACCTCCATGTGGGCTGGGTGAACCAGGTCAGGAGGATATATGAAGAGGGATGTTGTAGGAAGGATGCAGGTATGAGTGATCTTTGCTCTATCATGGTTGATCTTTGCTCTATCATCACCCCCAAGCTCTCAACCTCCCTTAAACTTAATTAAAGTCTGCATCCAGTGTCAGAACAAAGATTACATTCAGACACTGTCAGTTTGGACCCCTCTTCAAAATGAAGTATAGAAGTGTCCAAAATTGTCTTAAGACTGGTTTTAAATATACTAAATAAAATACCTAATATTTTTTACTTTCCCAGGAAGTGCCTCAATGGTCTCAGTAACTCTCTCAGGTGCTTTCAACATTGCCCAGCCAAGAGAGTTTGAAACCACATTTTGGAACTCTACCTAGGACACAATCCACTTCTTGCAGTCAGCAGTGGATGTAGACTTACTGTTAGTGGGTGCTGGATCAGGCCCAGCAGACAATTTCAGATCTTGTTTTCAAGCAGGTTGAACTTACAGTGTGAATAAGAGTTCAAGTTTTGTAATCACTGTCTGAGGTATAATGGAGGTTGCTGGGCAGCCCCACATAGTCACACTTAGACACTGTAGAGACCACATCAGTATCTACAGGGCATTAAAAATTAAGGTAGTTTATATATGTATATATTTTAAAATCCTACAGAAAATATTTTTATTACACATTTGATATAGTCTAATTTCTTAAAATATGAAGTAAATCCTGTTTCTTAGTGATCTCATTAAAAAATGCCATCATGTCCTTTATTTGACATTTACAAACTAACTTCTGCTCAAGCAGCAGCACAGGTTAAGGCATCTGTATCCATGCCTGATAATGTTTTTGGTTGCATTAATGTACCAGAGCATATCTTGGGCTTTGGTACTCAACAAACCATTCTTCATAACAGGACACCATAAGGAGAGAAAGGAAGAAGGGGTTTTGTGTCTTTCTTTGCAATAGTGCAGGTATATTTCATGCCATTCAACAGGAATAAGTGGCCCTTGCCAGTGCTTGACAATCTCTGAGGGTTAAACCTGATGTGTACAAGGTGGACTGATACAGATGACTCTTAATATAGAAGCAAAGTCCCTCAGAAATAACAGTGAGCAAAACTCCACTCTGCCTCTAACTCTCCATGATTTATCATATCACTGTATGGTCTCCATGCTGTGTCTCAGCACTCTGAGTATATCCAGGCTTACAGCCCTGTTGGACCACACTTTAGCTATGCCTGCACGAGGAAAAGCCCGTATCAGCTTTCAACCATCAGCTGCAGTCCAAGATGAACTCCAAAGTTAAACCTTGTGTTGGCTTCTAGGATGCTGCCGAATTGAATTACCTTCCAGTTTAGCTCCTTTTGGAAACAGCTCTTTCTTTTCCCTCTCTTGAAATAATATTGGCAGTTCTTAAGACTCTGAGTCCTTCATGAGCTCCATTGATTTCAAAAGGCTTCGCCTACCACATCAGCACAATTTGAGTTGTTTCTGCTGTAGTCAGCAATGCTGTTTCCTGAGAATCACTACACACCTAAGGCTTCCCTAGAAGCCACTTTTTAAAACTCTAAAACTTAAATCCATAGGAAAGTAACCAATTCTCTATGGTTTTTGTTTGTTTGTTTCTAGTTTCTAAGCTGCTGTTTAAATAAAGGAACTGTTTATCCTGGTATAGATATTCAAAGCTTGTGTTCTACTTTTTTATCAATAAAAATATCCCCTCTGGACTTCTGTCATGTCTTATAAATTAAGTGGAGAAAATACAATTACTCTAGCTACACCTTTGCTATTTTTACCACTTTCCCAAACATGGTCTTGAATTTTTTTTTCTTTTGGCTGATAGCTTTGATGAAAAGATTGGAGTTTTCTTCCTCTTTCACCCCATTTCCTAGCTTAAGAAACAAACCAGAACAAAACCACATACTATTTTGTTCTCTCCTTGTCATTTGTTTGTTGTTTTTTTTTTTTAACAAGGCCAAGTGCAGGGTTTTGCACTTTGGCCATAACAACTCCAAGTAGTGCTACAGGCTGGGGACAGAGTGTCCGGAGAGCAGCCAGGAAGAAAGGGACCTGGAGGTACTGGTAGATAATAGCTGAACAGGAGCCAGCAGTGTGCCCTGCTGGGCAAGACAGTCAGTGGCACCCTGGCCTGGATCAGGATTAGTGTGGCCAGTAGGACAAGGGAGGTTATTCTTCCCATGTACTCAAGACAGGTCAGGCCACACCTTGAGTCAGGTATACCCCAAAATTCCTTTCCCTCTGTGGTTTGAATGGGAGAGAAAAGGCGAGAAACACCTGTTCCGCTCCCCCTCCCCCCCTTCCCCCTGCCCTGCAGGTGTGAAGGGAGGGCACGAAGGGCCCTTCCGTCAGAGGGGTGCCCTGTGCAGATGCCTGCGCTGGAGTCGGCTGGGGATTGTCTGTGTGCTTCGTGCCTAGGAAGTGCCAACTCGACTGTTTGTCTAGGAAGGGTATAAATACAGGGGTGCATCCAGCCTTGGGGTGTCCGCCTTAGAGTTCTCCCCCACCCGCACAGTTAGTGCAGAGAGTCCCCTGGCACTCCGAAGGACAAGCTCCTGAGGGGCAGGCCCTTCCCTGCTTTGGACGGCTGCCCGCCATAAGCACCCTCTTTTGTGCAGGCTTGATAGGCCTAACGATCCTCGGCCGTCTTTTGAGAGAGAGCAGCGGACAAGCATCTGGAGGCCCTTTCTCTCAGCCAGCCTGGCTCACCTGTGAGTAAACTTTTGGCTCAGCCTGATTAATAGTCGGGAATGCTACGTTTAGTAGCTTAGCATTTCCAACTCCCGATTTCAAAAACAGTCAAATTTATCTCTGGTATCTTTGTAAGTTCTTCTCAAAGTGAATCTGCTAATTAAAACTAAATTAATTTCTGTATATAGTTTTGGGGTGGGTTTGGGGAAAATAAAATAGCTCTACTTTTATATATATTCCTGACTCTGCCACATTAGTTCCCTGCCTCCACAACAGTACTGTGTCGAGTTCTGGGTTCCTCAATTCATGAGAGATGTTGAGATGCTGGAACGTGTCTAGAGAAGGGCTGCAAAGCTGGTGAGGGGCCTGGAACACAAGTCCTGTGAGGAGAGGCTGAGGGGGTTGGGGGTGTTTAGTCTGGAGAAGAGGAGGCTCAGGGGTGAGACCTCATTGCTATTTACAACTACCTGAAGGGAGGCTGTAGCCAGGTGGGGGTTGGTCTCTTCTGCCAGGCAACTAGCAACAGAACAAGGGGACACAGTCTCAAGTTGTGCCGAGGGAGGTCTAGGCTGGATGTTAGGAGGAAGTTCTTCCCAGAGAGAGTGATTGGCATTGGAATGGGCTGCTCAGGGTGGTGGTGGAGTCGCCGTACCTGGAGGTGTTCAAGACAAGACTGGATGAGGCACTTAGTGCCATGGTCTAGCTGATTGTGTAGGGCTGGGTGCTAGGTTGGTTTGGATGATCTTGGAGGTCTCTTACAGCCTGGTTGATTCTATGATTCCTTAAGACTTTACAAGATTTTCTGGGTTTTTGAAAGTGGACATTTAGAGAGTAAAGTGCATTAACATAGTCATATTATTTTCTCTTAAATCCCAAGCATCATCCTGATGTAACAACAATAGCTGGGTAGCTTGGGATGAACCATATAGTAAAAAGATGTTTTATGCAGAGCATAAAAGCAGCTTTTTTTCTCTTAACACCAAAAGGGCATTGAGAAGAGAACAAGTTTCATATCTTTGGACAACAGTTTAAGGACGTAACAGTGTTGTAGCAGAAGGAGTTTTTGGAGCAGAAGAACACATCAGTGTTCTGAAGTTGTATCAGTAAAGCCCATTTCTAACACATGAAGCTTCTCGCCAAGCTAAGTAATCTCTCATTAATGAGGCAAAGGAGCCCAAATTAATTTCTAAAAGTAGGAGCAAAAACATAAAGGGAAAACTGTGGAAAGCAGATAAAACTGACAAAGTATGTCGTTTGTTCTTATACTAAATCCAAGTAATTGCAAGGAAATTTCATTTTCCTCCCCATTTAACCCCAATTATTTTCATTTAATCACAGAAACATTGCTGTTTCCCTCCAAATGAAACCACTCTGCATGTGAAACATCATTTCCAACGTGTGCTTGGGTTTAGGCATGTTCCTAATCCACTGAAACACAGAGAGGAGGACAGCGTGTTCCGGCATATGTGGCACTGCTGGGAGGGCTTATTGGCTCCAGTTGCATCATCTGTGCAGGAAATCAGGACAAGTCATCCCAACGGAAATTCCCCAGGTGGCCTCGGAGCTCATGCCTGGCGATGCAGGTACAACACAGATGTAGTGGGTCAGGAGTGATGCTATCTTACTGAGGAATCATCCTAGGGTGAGTCAAGATTCGTGCATGTGACACCAAGTGTTGAGGCCAGGCTGAATGAGGCTCTAGACAGCCTGATCTAGTGTGAGGTGTCCCTGCCCATGGCAGGTGGGTTGGAACTAGATGATCTTTGTAGTCTCTTCCAACCCTGACTGATTATATTAGAGTAGAAAGATTCTACAGAGAGATCTGGAGAGGCTGGATCAATGGCCTAGGACCAGTTGCATAAGGTTCAGCAAGGCCAAGTGCCAGGTGCTGCACCTGAGTCACAAAAACCCCATCCAATGCTGCATGCTTGGGGGAAGGCAGCGAAAGCTGGCCAGTGAAAAATGACCTGTCAGTGTCAGTCAACAGTTGGCTGAGCGTAAGCTGGCAGCGTGACTGGGTGGCCAGGAATACCAGCAGCATCCTGTCATGTATCAGGAATGGTGTGATCTGCAGGATGAGGAAGGTGATTGCCTCCTTTACTCAGGACAAGAGAGGCTGAACCCCAAATACGGTGCTCAGTTTTGGGCCTCTCGCTACAAGAGAGACATTGAGACGCTGAAGTATGTCCAAAGAACAATGAAGCTGGTGAAGGATCTAGAGCATAAGTCTTATGAGAAACAAATGAAGGAAATGGAGTTGTTTAGTCTGGAGAAAAAGAGCCTCAGGGATGACCTTATCACTGCAACTCCTGAAAGAAGGTTGTAGTGTGATGAGGCTTAGTGTCTTCTCTCGAGGAACAAGCAAGAGGACCAGAGAAAATCATCAGAGGAGGTTTAGATTGGATATTAGGAAAAAAGTCTTCACCAGGAGAGTTGTGAAGCTCTGGAACAAGCTGCCCAGGGAAGTGGTTGAGTCACCATCCCTGGAGGTATTTGAAAGAGGTGTGCATGTGGTACCTGGGGCCATGGTTTACTGGTGACTAGGCAGTGTTCAGTCTGTAGTTAGACTCGATGATGTCAAAGGTCTTTTCCTTTAAATGCATCTCTGGTTCTATGACTTGGTTGGATTTCCATTAGCTGGACTTGGTGGCATTACAACACTCCTGAGGTGCCTCATGGTTTCTTTTGATGAGGGTGTCTTAGCAATTGCTTACTGCTTTGATTCCTGTTAGTTGTGTGTAATAGCATCTCCCTCTCTGCTGATTTACCTCTTAATAGTTTTTTTCTTTTTACTGAAGATTCCCACAGAGAGGGAACCATTTCTCAGAACAAGGTAGTGGTGAATAATTGTTTTGCAATGTTAAAATATAATCAGTGAAGTGGCATTTTCTTTGGCAGACTCCCACTTTGGAGTCATGACAAAATTGGCAGAAGTCCCTTCATGTCCTTAAACCCTCCACCAGCGCAGGGGGTAAAATCATCAGGAAGCCTTTGTAGTGTTTTGGGTTTGTAGTGCACACAGGCTCAGCAAAACCTTCACAGTGCTTCATGGCTGAGAGCAGTGAATGCCCTTAATCAACCTTCTTCAGCCTATCTTGAGTCTTCAGCCCAACTGGACAGTCAGGCTGCCAAAGACAGCAGCACAGACAGCCTATGCCAGAGCAAATAAAAGCAGATGTTTATTGTAATAATCTCCAGCTCCAGGATGCCTCCACGGTGCTCTGGGGCTGGATCATATGCCAGGGGATACTCTGGTTTGTGTGTGCAGGAAGATGGCATGAGAACAATAAGGTCAGAAAAGAGATGGGGAGTAGCAACAAGGGAGACATAGGAGACCAGAATGGTCTTGCAGAGATGACCACCTGTACCTGGATGGGACTCTTGGAAAACGGATAAATAATCTCCAGAGGTACCTTCCGTCCCCTGCCATTCTGTCATTTGCATCAAAGGTCTGTGTAAGGGAGCCCAAAGATTCCCACTGGTGAGGACTCAGTTGTGTCAGAGACATCTCACTGAGGTGAGAGGAGGTATCGGATTGCTTAAAATCCACACCTACAGAGAACTGATGTGTGCCAAGGGTCTGGGGTGCTGCAGTAAAGTATGGGACACAGTGCAATGCAGAGATTGAACAGAAGCCAGAGCTTTCAATCTGCTTTCTCCTAGCTCACCAGAAGTTCCTGTTTCTCTGGACAAGTGTTCAAACACCAGGCATGGCTTATCATTACACAGCTTGACTTTGAATTACCGAGAAAAGGCAGTAGCTTTAACAAGAATAAACCCAAGGTGCTGTGCTAGTGGCACGAGTTTACCAAAAGTGAGGAAAATCCTCTAACCACGAGCTGGACAGAGCTTTGGCCTCAGCTGCTGCTGTGCCCAGAAACCAGCCCACAAATAGTACCAGAAAACCACATCTTAGCTCAGGCATGTGGATATGTGAGTTCCGTGCCACTTGACTGGTCCAGCATGCGAGGAACACAGACAGATCTGTGCCATCCATAATGACATGTCCCCTTGAATCCTCCAAACCTCTTGATACCAGGGTTCAGGGTGAGTTGTGTCTTTCCATGTTTTGTTGGGAAATAAATTGTGTAGGAGCTGCAGTTCTGCTTTCAACTACCTAGAACTGGGACCAGGTTGGAACCCAGTGGAAATTTTCCTACAAATATGAATCTTTCTGAATGTCAGACAGGTGTCTGCTGACTGTACCCTCTGAAAGACAAATTTATCAGCATCCTGTCCTCCTAACACATAGGGCAGCAAATTTCCCAGAAATTAATGAACATAAAGTTGAAAGCATCCTATCATATAGACTAAAATAGACAAGCCCTGCAAACAGGAGGAAGAAAGTGGCCAAGACCAGGGCTGGGAGGATGGGCTCTGCTTCAAATGAACTCCTTCCTTTCCACCAGAAAGTTCTCTGAGGGTTTTGCAGCTAGAATTTACATTGCAGCAGCTCACAAATTTGATCACTTCCCAGTTGCTGCCACGTCCCTCTGTGGTACCCTGCCACAATCCTTCCCGTGGGTGGAATCAGTGCTGCTAAAGTCAGCCCACACTATGCTCTCAACCTTGTGAGGGTAGGGATGCATCACTATCTACAGGCATTGTTTCTCCTCACGTTGCTTTTCATGTGTTGGGCAGATTCAAGAGGACCCTGTCAGTGTGTTGCTGGGTGTCCTCTCTCACCAGGGGAGGGGGATAATTAGTGTGTCCTTCTCTACTTGGTCACTAGGGCAGACTATTAGTCAGAAATGCCATAAGACTTTTTTGGACTTGAATGTGCTTGGCCCTGTTCCCTTCAGCTTTGGCTCTGTCATCTGAGGAGATCTGGAGTTGACTAGCTCATGAGAGGTCAGGTCAAGTCCTTCAAATTTGTGCACGTGCCTACTTTCACCAGCAGCTCCTCCATCCACACATAGTGGGTTTGGGTTGCTAGCTCAATCTTCAGAGGGAATGAGCAGGCACTGTGGTGAGATGTGCCTGCCTTCAGCACCCAGCTCCCCACATCATATGCAGATTATGGACCCAGTTCTCCTGTCACATCAGGCATTAACCTCTCTGGTTAATCTGTTCCAGTGCCTCACCACAGTAAAGAATTTCTTCCTTATATTTAATTTAAATCTATCCTCTTTCAGTCTGAAACTGTTACCCCTCATCCTATCACCACAGGCCTTGATAATGAATCCTTCCCCATCTTTCCTGCAGGCCCCTTTTAAGTACCAGATGACTGCAATAAGGTCTCCCTAGAGCTTTCTTCAGATCAAAAAAACTCAATTCTCTCTGCCTGTCCTCATAGAAAGGGTGTTTCAGACCTGCTCAGTCATGGCCCTCCTCTGGACCTGCTCCAACAGTTTATCTTTCTTGTGCTGAGGACTCCAGTGCTGGATGCAGTACTCCAGGCAAGGTTTCATGAGAGCAGACTATGGGGGAACAATCACCTTCCTCAATCTGCTGGCCATGCTTCTTTTAACTCTCAGAACTCAGTTTCTTAACCTCTTCCTCGCCCAGAAGGTAAACAGGAATGTGATGGGCAGAGATACTCCCATAGGGTTGCTGGTAGCTTGGGAAGAGGAGAGAAGGCACAGCAGGAAACAGCTGGAACAGCAAAGAGGGGAGGAGGAAAGTGCAGAGTAATAGATTGCCCCAACCACTTATTTATGTCTCAGATGACATTTCTGTTCCACTTCCTTTGCCCAGAGAAAAGCAGAGAGCCTCCAAGGCAAAAGGGATTTATTTGATCTGTCATACCAGTAAAACCCAGCCAAAGGCAGGAGAGGATGAGATGCCTGATCTTCACTCCCTGAGCACAAACACATCACTACACTGCAAAGGCTGCTCACTTGAACTGTTCCCATGCACTTCCATGGGAATGGGGCAACTAATTTTTTTTCTTCCTTCTATTTCTTTAGTGATTATTTTCTGAAATAGCTGGAGACTTGGCCCCAAGAGATAAGGAAAAGGAAATGTCACAGGCTGTTGTCAATACATTTTTTTCCCACTTCTTGATGCCAGGAAAAGCAGCTCTTGCTGGAGGAAAAGAGACCATGGGTTATGCTCTCTTTGAATTGTTTGTCTCAGAGATGTTAGAAATTGGAATACACGCCAGTGGGTATCGTGTGTTAGTTGGAAGCTGGCAGCAACAAAACCTTTTTCTGTAGTAAATGAAAACATTTTCTACCCTGATCTCTCTAGTGCATATATAGGTGCTTCAGGCATGTTTTAGGCTTACAATCTGTTCTTCTGCACATACACCAAACAAGGGCTCCATTTTGGTCCTCATGAACACCAGATGAAGAACTAATCCCTGCCTCAAGAAACTGATCTTATAATTACGGATGGAACCGGGGAACAGGACAGCTGTGATTTTACCATACTTCCAGTAGCTGTGTTTACACTGTTCAGGTTGAAAGTTTCCATGCTGGTGCTGGTCATGGAAATAATAGTTTCCAAACTGTCAACCATCTCTGCATCTGTCTGCAACTGAAAAATCCTTTATTTCTCTCTAAAGACTTTTTCTGATTTTTCTACCATAATCTTTGCAGCAAAGAGCTAAAGTCTGATGAGGACATTTTTATATCAGGTCTGTTATTTTTGTTGAAAATCCACCTTTATTCAGGCAGGTTACAATGAATGGTTGAGAGTTTTTCAGCTGCAGACACTCAGCCAAGTCTCCCTCTCAATCAGCTTCACTGTCCCAGTCACCAGTGGTGTGATCATCAGCACTGTGCTACAGTTAGGCAGTACACTGCAATATGATGTCAGCTGCCAAAAGTCTCTTCTGGAAAGCGCTATCTGTAGTTGCACCCTCATGTCACCAGAGAAGCCCATCCTGTGTCCACAGCTAGCTCAAGAAATGACCTCCTCTTGTGTCCTTGTGACGTGATGGGACATGGCAGGGGACACTGCTAGAGAGCAGCTAGGAAGAAAGGGACCAGGAGGTACTGGTAGATAGTAGCTGAACATGAGCCAGCAGTGTGCCCTGGTGGCCAAGGGAGCCAGTGGCATCCTAGCCTGTATCAGGAACAGTGTGGCCAGTAGGACGAGGGAGGTTATTCTGCCCCTGTACTCAACAGTGGTCAGGCCACACCTTGAGTCCTGTGTCCAGTTCTGGGCTCCTCAATTCAAGAGAGATGTTTAGGTGCTGGAACGTGTCCAGAGAAGGGTGAGGAAGCTGGTGAAGGACCTGGAACAGAGATCCTATGAGGAGAGGCTGAGGGAGCTGGGGGTGTTTAGCCTGGAGAAGAGGAGGCTCAGGGGTGACATCACAGCTGTCTACAGCTAATTGAAGGGAGGTTGTAGCTAGGTGGAGGTTGGTCTCTTCTGCCAGGCAACCGGCAACAGAACAAGGGGACACAGTCTCAAGTTGTGCTGGGGGAGGTCTAGGCTGGATGTTAGGAGGAAGTTCTTCCCAGAGAGAGTGATTGGCATTGGAATGGGCTGCCCATGGAGGTGGTGGAGTCGCCATCCCTGGAGGTGTTCAAGCAAAGACTGAATGAGGCACTTAGTGCCATGGTCTAGTTGATTGTGTAGGGCTGGGTGCTAGGTTGGTTTGGATGATCTTGGAGGTCTCTTCCAGCCTGGTTGATTCTATGATTCTGTGATTATCAAGTGATGTGCTCACAGCCCCATTGTTTAAGATGCACTTCTGGTAATCCACGTGTCTCCACAAGTGGGTCATGGTTGCACCAAATTTGAACCACCAGACACTCAGTGCTAAAGCCATGCTGTGCCTAAAAAAAGGGCTGTCAGACAGAGGAAATATAGTAATTTATCTCCTCCATCAAGGAGGAAGTTATTGGATGGAGTTGCAGAGGACACTTAAAGGTTATTTCACCAAGGTGGATAAAATGGTAAGAACATAGAATCATAAAATGAATCATAGAATGGTTCAGGTTGGAAGGGACCTCAAGGATCATCCATCTCTAACTCCCTGCCATAGGCAGGGACACCTCCCACTACAGCAGGTTGCTCAAGGCCTTATCCAGCCTGGTCTTAAATGCCTCCAGGGAGGAAGCATCCACAACCTCCCTGGGCAACCTGTTCCAGTGTCTTACCACTCTCACTGTAAAGAACTTCCTCCTAACATCCAGTCCAAATCTCCCCTCTTCCAGTTTAAAACCATTCCCCCTCGTCCTGACATTACTAGACCTTGTAAATAGTCCCTCCCCAGCCTTCCTGTAGGCTCCCTTCAGATACTGGAAAGCCACTATAAGGTCTCTTCAAAGCCTTCTCTTCTCCAGGCTGCAGAGCCCCAACTCTCTCAGCCTGTCCTCATAGCAGAGGTGCTGCAGCCCTCTGATCATCTTCGAGGCTCTCCTCTGGACCCGCTCCAGCAGTTCCATGTCTTTCTTGTGTTGGGGGCTCCAGAACTGCACACAGTACTCCAGGTGGGGTCTGACGAGAGCAGAGTAAAGGGGGAGAATCCCTTCCCTTGCCCTGCTGGCCACACTTCTCTTGATGCAGCCCAGGACATGGTTGGCTGTCTGGGCTGCATGTGCACACTGCTGGCTCATGTTGAGCTTTTTGTCAACCCAGAACAGTTTGGGAGAATGATCTTTAAATCTCCTGTGATGAAGTACTTGGATCAGATTTGTCAGGATAAGGTCTTGAGCCTCAGTCAGACATCATGAGCATCCCAAAACCACATGAGACTCAGAATTGCATACAAGCCTTCCAGCATCTCATGTCCACAAGCTAACAATGACATTGCCTCTCTGGGCCCCGTCACAATGCTGCACTGAGGCATTCATGTTATGTGATATAATAATGGAATCTTCCATCTTCTCCTTTCCTACAGACCTCCATTACCATTGGTAACTATGGCCAGAGCCCTCCCATGCATGCACATCTGGAGCAGAGCCCTACCAACAACCAATTGAAGCAGCCACAAGGTCATTAAAGACTAGACATGAGAACGAATCTCACACTGATTGGAGACCAGTAGCTGTTTATGGGAGCAGACACCACAGAAAAGGTGTAGAGACTCTAGTGAAGTCTTAGTTTTTTTGACAGGGACTGGGCAGGGTTAGGTAGATGATCAGTGCAAGCACCAAACTGCTTCCAAATAGGAAAGTCACCTTGATGGCGAGACAAGACCCTGCAGAGACAGGCTGCTGGGCTAAACACTGCTATATTTTTCTTTAGCTGTACAGCCTTGGTAGCATGATTTCCTAGGTATTACCAAGGGTTTTTCATTGAGACCATGTAATAGACATGGATGCCAAGGGCAGGGACATGCAGAAGTAGCTACCACAGCTGGCAGGTATAGATACATCCATGGCAGCTGTTTCGGCCAAAAGAACATCCCAGATAACTGAGCAGTTCCTTTATTTCAATGGGTACCCAAAGAAATAAAATGGTAAATAAATAATGCTGAAACAGAATAAATAATAACAACAACAATAAAAAGTAAGATGAAAATCATATTAGTAAAATAAGGTGTAACAAAATTGGTAACAACATAGATGCTTTATAAAAATCATCAGATTGGAGCCAGCCAATGTTGCCATCACAGTGACAGTATCCAGTTTTCATGTATAACCTAACAGTTTAACACTCAATTGGATCATGCATAAGTGGACCATGGGAAGTTAGACTCCATGGTTCAACACCCTCCTTCACACCTATCCTTCTCATCAAGCTGTAAACTCTGGCTGAAGCCTCAGTTGTGAAGGGACCCTCTGCACACACCTGGACCAAAACATTGCCCCTGGACCAGCTGCAAGTAATATGACTATGAAGCCTGGTGGCACCCGCAGAAATCAAATGAGCGGGGAAGCCTTCACTTCAAAGCCTGGTTCAGGTGCTCAGCCTGTGTTTTTACATGCAAGAGCAATTAATTATTAAAGGGAATAAGCAGCATCCAGGCCCAGAACTGGCAGCTTCCAGTTGAGTGCACATCTTCAGGTGAAAATTGTGAAGGTGCCAGACCTGGAGGATAACATACACTGATGTGCTGTGACATGCATGACATGCAGGAGGTATCTATACTCAAGGCATGTTGGACATTCGAAGACAACTGTCAAACCTCTTAAGATACAGCCTGAGGCAGAAGACTATGGCACCACTAAGGATGTGTCTGACATCTGCCAGGAGCCTTCAGAGCTTGCACAATAATGCAAGTGAGTGTAAGGGAGGGATAATGTATTAATAGTGGCTTGACCTGGACCTATTGAACCTTAACTACTGGGTGCAAGCATTGCTCTCCTTGCAGTCATGTGGGTCAACTGGAGGCTGAAGGTATCTGGGGAAAACAGTTTTCACACAGCCCCTTACACTAATTCCATTTCATTCACACTCTGGCAAAGCCTTGTCAGTGACAAAGTGGATGAAATATCTATGGACTGGACCTTCCTGGACCTAGACAGCACAACAGCCCAACCTCCTGGGTGTGGAGGTGAAACCACAGCTGCTGCAGAGCACCTTTACTGCATGACCAGCCCCAGGATGCCAGGCAATAGGCAACTGCCCAAGACAATCTCTTGCCTAGCCTCATCCTTCTGCATGCAAACATGCAAGTCCAGGCTTGCAGCTACATACAGCTCATGACATCCAGGTCCCTCTCCCTCCCCAAACACAGCTGCTACAGATGCTCTTTGCTGCAAGAGGCCACCACATTGTCTCAGCTATCAGCTCTTGCAGTCATGCAGCAGAAGGGAGTTCAGCCTCTCCTCTGATTACATAGCTCCCAAAGCACATCCAGTAAGGTATAAAATCCCTTAAGCAAAGGCAGAAAATATGAAGCCATCTTGCAGTGGACACAAAACTTGCCCACTTTGTTTTTCAGGCAAAATGAAACCACCGTGTGTTGGCTTTGTAAATACAACATGTCTCATGGGATCACAGAATGCTTTTGGCTGGAAGGGACCTTCAAAAGTCACCTAGTCCAACAGCCCTGCAGTAAGCAGAGACATCCCCATCTAGATCAGGTTGCTCAGGGAATTAAATATTAAAAAAATAAAATCTAATGTTTCTTTTATTTCCACTCAGGTGGATGGAAGTCAGGGACAGTGTAATTCACAAATCTGACCGGGCACAGGGCCCAGGAGTCTCCTCCTCCTGATCTGGTGATCTCCTCCTGAGCTCTTCCTGATCTAATGATTTGACTCGATGATCTTGAAGGTCTTTTCCAATCTAAGGAATGCTGTGATTCTGTGGTGGGTCTGAGCCCATAGGCAGGTTTTTACACTGACTGCAACTGTCCTCAGATGCATATTGTGAATTCAGGCACAGCCAACATGGCACTGCTGACTTCTGTTGTGGGGGCTACCTCTGCATGGCACTGCTGTTAGAGTTATGGGCATCCGAGGGACAGGATTTGGGGGTTCCAGATCCAGTTCTGGTCAATGAAGTGAGGTGAACAATGCCCTCAGAGCACCACTGACAGCTGCCTAGTTCTGTGCACTGATTCAGGGGCTAAATGGGCTGAAGAAAGAAAAATGTAATCACACTGTTTTAATTAAAGGCAGTGGAAGCTTTCCAGCCACATGGTTACAGCCCACGCGGAGACAAAAATCCCTGTCCTACTAAAGGGACAAAAGAAACTGCACTGTCATGCCAGGAATCAAGCTGATCTGAACTTGCCATTCCTTGCCTGCTCTATGCTTAATCCTTGCCATTTCTAATTGATTGTAAATTCTCTTTGGTTTTGCAACTTTATCTTTGAAGCATATTCTTTGCACTCTTTATAGAAACAGGCTTTGGGGTGGATGAGCAGGACTGGTGGGGGGCTTTGCACTGCTGATATGTAATATTTTCTCTGCAGCTGGAGCCAGGGTCAAGTGAGATGTGATGTATGGTCTTCACTGATGAGCAAGGAGTGGGAGGAAGCAGCATCTGGCAGTCGTAAAACACAGGGACATGAAAAGTTACAGGCAGCTTTGGCAACACAGAGCTCATTAGCCCAGGGGGTAGAAAATGTTTTGCAGATGCAGCAGCCTTGCTGGAAAGCCAGTGGGGAAGAGGTGGTGAGGACCTGTGCAGGCAGCAGGGAGTATCCAGTGGTGACAAAAGGCAGCCATGACAGCCAAGGCTGCTTCTCATGGATGTCACAACAGACAGCAGGGAGAAAATGGTGCTTCTCACAGGTACTGTTGAGTCCTTTGCCTAAAATGTTCATCTGGGCACCAAGCTGCCAGGAAAAACAAGGGTAAGAAGATGTACATTTTGGGAAACGATGAAGGACCTCAAACCCCACAGAAATCTGGGCTCTCAGAACAGAAGGGATTCTCAGGGTGTGCTCTAGCCAGTGGGTTGAAGTTCAGTTTTGGGATGCAAGTAGATTTTCTGGTCTTCTCCTACATTTGCATGCAAAGCCAAAGGAAGCCTGAAAAGCAGGAACCGGAAGCCAGGTTTCAGCTTTGCATTTTACTATTTTCTTCCATCCATTCCTCCTCTGTGGAAATGTTTGCTGACATGCTAAGTTTTCTCTTTCTGAGAACATGTATTTAGAGGAAGAACCAAGGACAAGGCAGATTGATTTTCTGAGTTTCACTCAGATTCCACAATACAAGTGGCAATTCAGTGCAATAAGCCCATTCATTTTTTCTTTAAATGGATTTCACTAAGGATCATGAACAAGCAAAAATCCCTCTAAGCAATCATATTACCAATCTAATTTGCTAGACTTTCATTAGAGCAATTAAAGATTGAACGATGCAATGACCCAGTTCAGGACCCAGTTAAGACCAAATCAATAAATCAGTAGGTTTAAATCATCACCATAAGGCCACAGATAATCAAAACAAGTTATGAGGCTGATGCTAAACTGAATTATTGTATTAACATTACCACAGGAGAATTTAAAGAATGAAACGCTTTCCATTTGAGGTCCCCAGCTCATCTTACTGTAACCAGCTTCATGCTGATGGACAGTCTGGTACAGATCTGTCAGCCTGCTGGGTACCATTGCCAGGGTGCACAGCAAAACAGCCCTCCTGGGCCATGTAGCAGCCCTATGGAGCCCTGGGCATGCTGACTTCAAGTCACAGGTGTCAGGACCTTATCCATCTCTGCAGCCACATTTGGAGCTGAATTATCTCATCAGTCTGTCACTGTCTCCTTTGAACAGTAAAGCCCCTGGATGTCCTGCTAACAAACCCTTCTCAACCCCAGCTGGTGGCTCTTTTCTTGGAGGCCTTTGTCTTCTAGTGGAATTGCTGAACAGTTGCTTCTGTCCATAGATTTAATATGAAGCAGTGCTAAACTGAAGCACCTGCTGCATAATGTGACTTGCTTACCCAAAATGATCCTCTAGCCAGCATCATGGCAAGTTGTCCTTCAAGAAAGCATTTAGACTACTGGCTTTATCAACCAGTATTTGTACAGATGCACATCTTCATGGGAGGGGGGGAAAAAAAGAAGCAAAACAGAGGGTGAAAGGTTAAAGCAAAAACTGAACTCTTCTGTTCCTTAAGAGTCTTTAACCTGTACATTATCCAGACTTGTTAGGAAAGGTTCAGCCAGTGCTGCAATCTGTTGCCCTGACCTAGTGAAGCCCATCACCAGGTAGGCTGTGGCATCTCCATCCTTGGAAAAATTCAAAAGCCATCTGGACATGGTCCTGGGAAACTTGCTTTAGGTCACCCAGCTTGTTGAGCAGGGGAGTTGGATCAGACAACCTCCCAGACATTCCTGCCAACCTCAACCATTCTATGGTTTTGTCTTAAGACCCATGCAAAGCATGTCAGAAATGAACATGTAAGTACTATGAATACTTAGAGAGGTAAGAGCAGTTGGAAGTGCCTCAACACAAGCCTCCAAGATAATTGTCAGTTGACTTGGCAAGGGATTCTGATGTTGACACATTTGGCGGCAGTGAAGTGAAACAGAATTCAGCCCAAGCCTGATTATAGATGAATTCCCTCTCTTGATGTCGTCACCCCAAAGTACCTGAAAGCTTGTCTTTTTTTCTTCTCTCCACTCCTGGAATACATGATAAAATCCAGGAGCACTGGAAAGGCATAATGACCTAGTCCCAAGCCTTTGGTTTATGCCTTGTTGTCCCTCTGCTTTAGTCTAACAGGGATGTTGATACGACAAAATAATTGTATCATGGAGTAGGAGATAAATAATAATTGCATTTCATTGTATTGTATCACATCGATTGCAACTCCGATAGAATAGAATCAAGCAGTTTGGATGAGACCTCCAAGATCATCCAGTCCAACCTAGCACCCAGCCTTATCCAGTCAACTAGACCATAGCACTAAGTGCCTTATCCAGTCTTTGCTTGAACACCTCCAGGGACGGTGACTCCACCTCCCTGGGCAGCCCATTCCAATGCCAATCACTCTCTCTGTGAAGAACTTCCTCCTAACATCCAGCCTGTATCTCCCCTGGCACAACTTGAGGCTGTGTCCCCTTGTTCTGTTCCATTATGGACCTATTGGGAACAGGAGTTTATCCATCAGCTCCCAGCGAGCCTCAGTATGGCTTCACCACGACTATTAACTTTGGTGGCACAGATCAGGGATCTGATCCACTTAGGTGCTATGCTGAGCTGGGGTGGGTCAGGGACTGGGAGAGCAAATAACATTTCTGATTCTGCTTTGAGGAAAGGCAAACTCAGAGTAGCTCTGTTTTGAATGTAGTATGTCACCCTTCAGTGCGGAGGGTACCTGCCCAGTTGGCCTCCAACAAAAAAGTAGTATTTGTTTGAGATTAGTTAGGCATTTGTAGTCACAGCTAGACTGCAAGCTGAGGCAGAGATGTGAATGCAGCTTTTGCTTCTGCCCTAGTAGAGAAAGAACATGAAAAACATACAAGAGCCTCCATGGCGCCAAAGAAAGCACAAAGCTAGTGAGCTTGCTAGGAACAACAAATTGCCTCTCAGCTCTACTGTAATAATCATTATTATTAATTTCCATAAACAAAACACTTCTATGAAGAAGGTAAACAAACCATTAATTGACTGCAACTTTATCAGAATATTGCAATTACCAAAAAAAGGACCAAAAAAAACGCCAAAACCCCAAATATGGAAAAAAAAAAAAAAGGAAACTTTTGAATTCAGGGTAAGTAAACAAGAGTTTGGAGGCCAGGGATTTAGCCCAGTATAATCCAGAAAGTCCACATGCCAAACAAGCTGGAAATACTCAGCTGAATACTTGCAGTGCTGATCCAGATAGTCCTTTCTCCCCACCTCCATAGTTACCAAAATGGTTGTTATCACAGTCATTCAGCACTGTTGAGAGGCCCCACCAAAACAAGGGCTCAGATGCACTGAGCAGGGCACATACCCACAGTGATGAAGGTGGTCCTTCTCCCTGAAGGATGTCCAGAGCTAGGAGGAAACATAGTAAGACAGGAATAACATGTCCCATTGACCCTATGACAACTTATGATATCCTGAGATAGCTTTGGGGCAATGCAGGCTAATGTTCTCTCTTCATGGAGTTACCAAAGGGATCCTCACAAGTCCATATCTCAAAATATGGTTTTGTGGATGCAGAGACAAGCTGGGAGGTAGGTTTGGCTTTAAGGATGAAATTCAGTGTAGGTACAACCAGAGAAAGGGTAGTACTGTCTGTGCTGCAAGGGAACAAGCGCTTTGCCTGAAAGGCCTCTCTGGAATGTCCCCACCTGGCTGTGGGGGCCTTGAACCACATGGGGTCTATCCTTGCTCAGGTTGGATGGTCTTTGAAGCTGGGCACCCACACATACTTGGCTTCAACAGATACTACTCAGGTAAAAATCCTCTTCACTGTGAAAGAAGAGCTGCCCATGGTCTAGCAATGTCCATTAGAGCCCTGGTTCCACTGGATTCCACCGAGGGACAGTGCTGAAGTCCAAAGCAGCTAAGAAATGGGCTTCATATAGCATGAAGAAAGCCCAGTGGCTTAAGCTAGAACATCTGTGCACAGAAAGCCTTCAAAATAAGGATGGTCTCCTTCCCTCCACTGCAAATATGGCTCTTTGCAATCTTGCACAGTATTTTCTATATAGAACCATAGAATGGTTCAGGTTGGAAGGGACCTCAAGGATCATACAGCTCCAACCCCCTGCCATAGGCAGGGACACCTCCCACTAGAGCAGGTTGCTCAAGGCCTCATCCAGCCTGGCCTTAAACGCCTCCAGGGAGGAAGCATCCACAACCTCCTTGGGCAACCTGATCCAGTGTCTCACCACCCTCACTGTAAAGAATTTCTTTCTAACATCCAGTCTTAATCTCCCCCCTTCCAGTTTAAAGCCATTACCCCTCATCCCTGTCATTACAAGACCTTGTCAATAGTCCCTCCCCAGCCTTCCTATAGGCCCCCTTCAGATACTGGAAGAATACCATAAGGTCTCTTCAGAGCCTTCTCTTCTCCAGGCTGAAGAGCCTCAACTCTTGTAGCCTGTCCTCATAGGAGAGGTACTTCAGCCCTCTGATCATCTTCGTGGCCCTCTTCTGGACTAACTCTAACAGTTCCATGTCCTTATATCCCTCTGCCTTGGCCTTGTCCCTTTAGCTTCTCTGTACCGACAAGAACTTTTTACTGAGCCCATACAACAAAGAAAATGCACAAAGATCAAGTAAATATTCACATCAAGAGCTTGTCTCAGAGCATCAGGATTTCAGTGGTCCTGTGGTGATCTGTCCTATCTCACTGGAAGGCAGGAAAAGCTTAGTGCCCACTGGATGACCATTGAGTGTACAGAGGAACCCAGGATTTTAAAGCCAAGAACTGGGAAGAAGGTTTTCCTGACTGAGATTATTATCTTATGGTGCAATGTGAGATAAGCCTTAAACTACCATAAGTCTGCAGAAACACAACCAAACCAGGAGGGCTAACTTAGGTAGGAGTGTGGTACTGAATGTGGAGGGATCATCAGATCATCATCCCTCATGACTTGTGTCATGAGGGAGGCCTGTGGAGTCTTTCTACAGGATCTGCTGTACCTTTTGGCAGTGCAGATCCTGTGTCTTCCTATGGATGTACTTTTCTGGAGCACAAATGGGAGGTCACTCTCCTAGTGAAGTCCAGCATCTAACCCTACTTCTGTGGCCACAGTTGCACACCTCAGCTTTGAGACAGTCATCAGATTGGTTCACAATGTAAAAGGTATTTAAATAATTTGCCTTTCTCTTTATACTGCTGTGAGCTGGCCACGATCCCTGCTCTTCATTTAATCTTTGTCACTGAGCCAGATGTCTGAAACTACTTGGGTTTGACCTAAAGCATGGGCCCACCTCCTTGTTGGGTACCAAACAACTCTTGTCTGGGTGAAGTGATTTTGCCAGCTATTTTTAAAGGGAAAGGAATTCCTCTGTGACAGTGAGTGGAAGCCAGAAAAGCAGAAATAAAAGTGGAGGAAATTAACAGTAGGAAGGAAAAATAAAAGAGCAAGTCATAATGCATGGAGGCAACATATTCTGGCAGAAAAAGAAGGCAAGGATGAAGCACACACAGTAGCCTTTGAAGCTCACTGTTGAGTGCATAGGAACTTGGAAACACTAGCAGAAAATCCCACCTCTTTTCATGATTCCCACCAGAAGCTAAGTCAACAGGACCAGCTCAAAGGTGAAGCAACCCTCAACAACAGCACAACGGAGCACTGGAGCAGCCAATAACCTTTGCTACAAAGACAGACTGATGGAGCTGGAATTGTTCAGCCTGCAGAAGAGAGAGCTCTGGAGAGACCTAATAGCAGCCTGCCAGTACCTGAAGGGGGCATACAAGAAAGCTGCAGAGGGACTGTTACAAAGGCCTGCAGTGACAGGGCAGGGGGCAATGGTTTGAAATCAGAGAAGAGCAGATTGGGATGTTAGGAATAAGTTCTTTACCGTGAGGGTGGTGGAACACTGGAACAGGTTGCCCAGGGAGGCACTTGAGGCCCCATCCCTGAAGACATTAAAGGTAGGGCTTGACAAGGCTCTGAGCAACCTGATCTGGTGGACCGTGTCCCTCCTTACTTCCAAACGCTTGGACCAGACGACCTTTGGAGGTCCCTTCCAAACCCAAACCATTCTATGATAATTCATGCCCTTTCTTGCACATTGGGGGCACATAGAAACATCAGACTTCACACCAGGGTGATTTAATTGGATTTATTGGAGGAAAACAATTAGTCATCTCTTTAAACTGTCATTATGATAGAAATCTCGATATGTATACATGATTGTCAAGGCAGAGAACCACTTGCGACGTAGCCCCGTTAACAATTTGCAGTATTGCAAACTCATTATGCAGATAAAACTTTTGCAATGCCTTAATACATGCATGGAGTAAATACACATTCTCCCTTCTGTTTGAACACGGATGCTGTTATGAACTTGTACCAATCACAAGACCTGCAATATTAGGCACACTGACATTCCTTGATTAAGAGTTAAGCCTTTGTAGAAAACATGCTTACAGTTTCATTAAAAGTCAACTGAGAGATGTTTTGCAGTTGGGGATATCTGGGGAGTCACTGATCTGGGCAGACTGGGCTTCTTTTCATTTTTCACTGACCCAAATCGAGTATCTATCTAAAAAAGGGGCCAAACTGACCAAAATGCTGTTTCTCAACTAGAGGTCAATGTATGTAACAGGGTGTTGATGTTGCATTGACCAGAAACATGAGTCACAACATATCTCCCACTGAGCTACAGCTTTCCACAGTCTTCACTTTAGGGATCATGCTATGGCTTGATCTAGTGAGACATAGCATGTGTGATGTCATGCTGGGCTCTGGGCATGCAAATGAGAGATGAAATAGCTCAGAGCTACCCTGAGCACTCCCCTAGCAGCTCCCACTCACCAGGAATCACAGCTCACATCCAGCTCCTTATAGAGCCTTGCGCCACATGCTGCCTCAGCAATCTGACCTCAGGCTGGTTTACGTCCATGATGATTTCTTATGGTGCCATGTAGCCCTCTGGCAATGGCACAGCATCCTGGCTGAGCACCAGCCTTGAAGGTGGGCTCAAGACTTCTTGGTGCTTTCAGCCACCACGGAGCAATCCCTTGCATGATTTCCAAGGACTGATATTTGCTCTGCATGCTGCCAGCATGGTGTTTTCTCTCCAGCCCTGCTGCATGGCATAGGCTTTGCCAGGAACCCAGAGCAATTTCCCAGCCCTTTCAAGTTCTCTGCTTCAAATATTGGGAATTTGAGCATCTTTCATGCTAACACAGGAATGACTAAGGAGCTGGCACCGATGCCCATGGGCTGGAACCACTACCAAGTACCATGTGGCCATCCTGTACTCTGCCTTAGAAAGACCAGCACAGATGAAAATGGATCAACAATTAAGGGGAGAGAAGACAATGGCATAATTTCCATGTGGAAGAAGGAGAAGTACCACACCAAACTCTTCCACACTGAAATGGTGGTACTACGTGGAGGCTCCAGGATTAACTGCTGGTATTTATGTGGTAATGCTCTGGAAAGGATGGGATAATCAGCTCAGCTCTCTGCCCTGTTTAGTGCAGGCAAAGAATCACAGCATCTTGGTCCTCAAAATGCAGCTCATTCTGTGATAGATGAAAAAGAAATACCACATAGGAAGAGAAAAATGCTAAGAAGTGAGTAAACTGGTCTAAGTTTTGAGTAAGAAAAACCAAAAGAAAAGAGAAAACCCAAAGAGACACACCAACGTGCTGCTTGGTAGTCCTGAGTGTTAGCAGCCCAGGAAAGGAATTTTCACTGCAGATCAAATTTTGAAGCATTGTATTAAAAAAAGGGGATCCTCCCCTCCCCGTTTCTCTGTTTCTAGATGTGTGTATTTGACTGCTGCATAGTTTTAAGCTGCTCTGGATGGTGACTCTTCCTGTACATGCCACAGAACACTCAACAGACAAAATAATTTACTAGGCTTTGCAGTATCTTGTTTACGAAACACCGACTTTTGCATTTACTCAAACTTAAGGATGGACTTTGAGCCACAGACACACTGAGTCATTTAAAAGCAAAACGTAGAAGTAAACCTCTTGAAGAAAGGTTGGGTTGAATGTGCATAAAGAAAAGGCTTGGGAAATAGAGAAACAGTGAACAGCAGTTTAATACATGCAGTGCAGTATCATGCATTTATTGGACATCTGATGTCATCATTAGTTCAGAAGTGTTTTTTCACAACACTTGTGAGCGCACATGCCCTACTTCCACTCTGGAGCATGGGAAAAAATGTAAAAGCAGCTACTTTGACCTTGTCATTTATGAAGAGGTGGGAAAAAAATAGCTACCTGAACAGATCAATGGCACAGTTCGTGATGAGGAAGGGGTCTTAAAAACCAGGGTCTGGGCTAAAGAGTCTTTATCCCTCATTACAAACACTATTTACACAGCTTTGACCCAGCCATGCAAAGCTGGACCATAAAACCTGAACCAACTCTTCATCTCCCACTGGTGGCATCTACAGTCCCTGGGACCAGAACACACACACATTTGTCACAGAGACTGGACTACCCCAGCAGTCAGGATAAGAAGGCAGGGCACAGTGGCAGGGATGCATGGAAAGCCAGAAGGGACTGTGTAAAACTTGCTGCTGGGCAAGAAAGGGAATGGCTGATTCAGCAGGGAAAAGCTCTGCTCATGCCACATTGCGAGCAGGCAGTCATTTCCTCACCCAGCCACTGCTGATGGTGACTTGCCAACCAATCCTCCTGGTCATGATGCTGTTTTGCTTGTATTCCATGGTCTTTGTGTGTTTCTGCTTTTTTGCTTGAATGAGTCTAATTCTTAACATCAGGTTTCTGGTGCAAATAAGCATGATGAGGAAAGCAAACTTCTCTTCCCAGGAATAATTTTTGGGATGCATTCAGGCCCCAACTCAGGCAGAGAAATGCTCATGGGAGCAAGGATGTAAATAATCCCATTAAATGAGAATTTCTATGTGCTGAAAGGAAAATAATTCCATACCTTGGGGCTGAGAATAGAATCTGTTAGCTTGCCAGCAGATGAATCCCCTGATCCTCTGGAAAGAGCATAAAGCAACAGGCTATGGTCTACACTGTATTTGTTAGCAAGGTCATTCTGGTGTTCACCCAGCTCTGCTCAGGGCTGGAACTGTTGTCACAGAGGGATAGCACAGTCACCTACATCTGATCTAGTTACCACCACGTTCACATCCAAGGATAACTGGAACTATCTGGCTCTCTATGGGGGTTTGTTTCTCTAAAAACACTTAAGGAAGAGGCAGCCTCGGGTCCATCTACCCCTGCATTTCCTGAGCATCCTGGAAGTCTGTGTTCTTGTCTGCAGATGCTTGTGGAGAAAAGACAGAGATCAGGGGCTGTGTTAGCTCCTGGGGCTGGAAAAAGCTTTGGACAAGCTCTGAAGTCCCTCAGGGCCAGGCCATGGTCCAAAAGAACTGGTTGTAGGAAAAATACTGTCAATAGCTATGGAGGTGTGCAGAACACATGCACAGTGGAAACTCTGTCTAAAGCCTACTGCAGAACTACATGGAGGTACCCACCAGTATGCTGACACCCTTGTTGTGGTTTGATTCTTATCAGGAACAAACCTTGACTTTATTTCAGCACCACAACCACAACAGACACACAAGGCATAGGTAATATCCTATTTTTTTTTCTGCACCCACTACTCTAATGACACCTGTACAATAGCAACCAGGACAGAAGACACATCACCAGCAGAGTAACGCAGTCTCAGGAAAGCATCACTGCTAGGTTTTCCCCGTACTCCTGCTTCCACACTAGCTGTGTCGTGGGGCCAATATCCGTTTCGTGCTGCAGAAAAGGTGATTCAGCAGGAAGTTAGGGTGCACTGGGAATGAAGTCACATGCAAAATCATCAGCAGAAGCCCCTGCCACTGTGAAACTGACTTTCAACTCGCAGAGTTCACTGGTAACCTGTGCTCACAGCTTCTTCTGCAGGCTAATGGGCCAGCTGGAGGTTTCTGGATTATTTTTTTTCCCCAGCAAGTGCACTGCCGTTGGCATCAGAGATGGCCTCTGTGACTCTGGAGGTAAAAATCAACAATCAAAGCTGCAAGCAAAGAAAAAGAAGGGGAAGGAGCTGAGGAAAGCAAGTTACAAGGGAAAAACACATAGGTGCCAGTAAAGTAGAAAAGGGTAACAGACAGGTGAGTCCAGGCTGAAATCCTCGTGTAAGGAACAAATCACACACTGCTTAGTAGGACAGTCCATTGGGAAAGAGCCCAGAGGGATTTCTGTCTACTCCTTCATGACAAAACCAGTTGAACATTTGTTTAGAATGTTCTGCTTTGGGGCTAGTAGCCCATTCCCCACATGCACACATGATTTACTCCTGGTTTTGCATTCACATGAGAGAGTGTCAGACCAAAGGTGGATTAGGGCAGAAGGACATGCAACAGCACTGGAGCATGCCCAGCAAGTGATGCTGGAGTATTTGCTGGACCATACTGTGCTGCCAAGGGGCAAACAGCTCCAGTCCCCTCCATAAATCTGATCTGCGTGCTGCTAAGTCATCCCAGTCCACAGATTTACCCAGATTTAAAATGAGAGGTTTTAATCAAGAGAAACTTCAGGAGTCAATGACAAAAGAGATCTCTAAGCATGTGGTGAACCCCCAGTCAGGTCTCCAGATGTGTTTCACTGATGCAAAGGAAGAGCTTCACACCATCCAAAACTGTACCAGAAAGAAACAATTTTGCTTTTAAGAGCTTCTGTTTCTTGTCTTAAGATCCCAGCAGCTGATAGCAAGCCAAAAAGAATGATGATAAATTACACAACTACATCAGAATATTACTTGCAGGAAGGGAACCAAATAATTGTGATTTCAAGTGTGGAAGGAAAGAATATCCCTCCCAACAGAAACACGGAAAGCATCCAGCAAGGAGGGGTGAGCAATCCCCCCTCAGCTGCAGGACAGCCTGTCTGCCTTTGCTCCTGTTGCTGCTCTTGGTTTTGCAGGTGGAAATCCATGTACTTTGCTTTTTTTCTGTTTAGATGCTGCATTTTGATTAGTGCCCTCAGCAACTACATCATGTCCAGACCAGACTTCAGGTTTCAGAAGAGCAGGCAAAGAGGGAACACATGAGCCCCAGTCTTCGAAACAACTGTGCAAGGACAAAAATATTCCCTGGCTGAATATGCTTATGGTTGCCTGTGTGTAAACATGGCTAACTCCACTGACCCCCAAAGTGGCAGACTGCCTATTTATATTCCTGCAACTGGAGCAGAATAGATCAGCTGAGTTTTTGTGGGTTCAAAAGGGCCTCGATTTCTTGGGATAGAAGTCTCTCCTAAAGTTTCCTTACTCAGGCTGGCATAATAAAGTGGCCTTGGAAAGTGTTAAAATTGTATTATACTCATATAAGTATAAGCAAGAGATAACTCCAATGGTAAATGCTGATAAAGTTCTTCCTACTCTGTCAGTGGGGTGGGAGTATATGGTGGCAACTGCCAGGGGATGGGGTCAGCATCGTGACTTGCAGCAGGGAGATCCCCTGCTCTGCAATCTGCCCAAATCTTGGTCTGGAGTTCTCACCAGGCAAATTCTATGGAGTTTTGCTACCAGCCCCCACGAGACCAATACCTGTCATCTTTGCCAAAGCAAAGCTGGGGTTGAAGCCTTTCTGTGTTAGCATCCATACCAGCTGCAACATGATGGGAGGCATCGTGGGTCCCAGGGGCTCACTTAGATGTGCCACAGCCCTCCAAAAATGGGGAGTAGCTTAATACCAAGGAGAGCAGAGATCTATCTGGTGCAACAGCTTTATGTTCCACCAAAGGAGTAGCCACTTCAAAGTTAGTGCTCACTGTCATAGGATCATAGAATCAACCAGGCTGGATCTGCTTTCTCAGCTTTTAGTACTCAGAGTACAACAGATGAAGTCTTGACTCTGCTGGCTGAGATCAACTGACTGAAGCTGAAGCAAGATTTTGAATTCTCAATGAAAAAAAAAAAAATCTGTATGTTTTTTTCCCAGCATGGTCACTATTGCCTCATACATTCAACTGTGTCTGTGTTTGGCTTTCACAATTTCTTGTGCAGCATAGATGATGCAAGCATGGCAGTTGAGATAGCTGCAGGGAACCGCTTGTGCCTCTGGCAGTGGATGGCCCTGTCTGGGGTGTGGGAGGCTCAGAACAGCTGGAGAAGGGTGCTTGCCTCTGCCCCCTTTCTCTCCTCTTTGAAGGAAAATCACAGCTGGGAATGGCACAGAAGTAACTTGAAGCCCCTTGGCAAATCCAGGCAGATTTGCTTTCCTCTCTGTTTCAAGCTGCTTTGATGCCTGGCTGTGTGACAGTCATGGTGGCTCTTCCTAATTGATGCACCAGCACATGGAGCCTGGAAAGTGCACATATTTAGTAGTTAAGGAAATGGAGAGATTGATCTTACTTTTCTATATGAGCTTCTGGAGGAGGGGGAGGCAAGTGTCACTGCTGCCCCCTCCCTGTGCTCATGCCTTTCACTGAGACCTTGCTTCCCCAGGTCAGTGGTCCTCTCCAGACCTTGGTCAGAGCTAAGCACGATGGAGCAATGCTACACAAGATCCTGCACTTTGCACCTAAGATCCTGCCACAGAGGAGTGCAAGCATCAGCCCTCTCCCTGAGGCTGAGACCCAGAAATAGACATTAAGGTCCAAACTGAGTTTTGATCACTCTAGGAGGTGCTGAGCATCATCAACACCGAGCAAAGCCCTGAGGAGCTGCAGGTGCTCAGCATCTCTGGCACAGAGCCCTTGGGCTGAATGTGCCCTGTGCCAGAGGCCAGGCTGAGAGAAGACTGATGCATTAAATGTCTTGCTTGAGGGCAGCAGAGAGAGTTATTGTACTCCTGGTCTCACATCTTCCTTTTCTTTCACTCTGCTCCTAAGACACACAGCACCTTGAAGGAGATTGAAGCTGCAAGATGAGACCATGCTCTGTCATTCCGTTTGCTCAGCTCTAGTTGGCTCCTGATCAGCAGCACCATGTATCTGCCTCTCCTCTGAAACATGGGTGCTGCAGATCCCCAGCACTACAGGAATGAGGACAAGGATGAAATGACTCCCAGCTGGTGGCAGTTTAACTCTCACCATGGCTTTCAAGGAGGAGGGTAGGCAAAGCAGCAGTTACTTAATCTGAGCAGTAACAGCTCTGCTAAAGCCAGACAGTCTTGCAGTCCAACTTGAGGAGTAAGAAATGGCATGCCATTGAAATCCTCCCATGTTGCAAAATTAACATCAATTCCTACCTACAGAAACAGCCTATCCCCCAGCAAACTGGAAGGAGGGACATTACTGGAAGTACTTCTTAAAAGGAACAAAAAAAATGCTCAGAAAAGCATCTCTATTTAAATAATCCAGTTGAGATGTTTGCAGTTAATGGAAAAAAAAATACAACATATATGGTTGCCTACACTGAGAAAAAAAGTAAATCATGGGGGAAAAGAATGAATGTTCATTAGTTAGAGCATTGCTAGACTCACATATATATATATATATATTTATATATATGTATATATATGTACAGCACCGTTAGAGACTGTTAGATCCGTTTCCCCTGGAGTCATTGCAGTTTGTGATAAATGAAACATTTCAGAATTGCAGTATAAAATATGGCCATAAAAAAGTCTTCTTTCTTCTAGTCCTTCGCTGAGCGTGCACTGCAGGGTGGGATGGCGCAGAGGCAGCCTGCCAGCCCAGCCGCCTGCATGCTCCTCGCCGCCCCAGCCTTCACTTGCTCCCTGTGTGCACTGTGGTCACTGTGGTGGGTCTGGGTCTCCGGTCTCCTCCTACTGCAGAAACGCCTGAAGAAGCAGATGAAACAAAACTACAGAGAGTGGATGGAGACATACCTAAAAGGAAAGCCAGAAACAGAGTTAAAAATGTTATTTTTGGAGGTAGGAGTGTGGGCAAAGTTGAGTTTCTTTCAAGTGCAGAGGACCACAGCTGGGGATGGTGCTCCTGCTCTTCTTGCAGCAGTGGGTTGGGTGGGTACTGCCACAAGGCATCTTCTGGTCCACGGCCCTTCACCTACTGCCACCACTGACAGTTTCATATGCATGCTGAAATGAGTAAATATCCAGCTTTGGTACATGTTCAACCAGACTGATTCCACATTTCTAGAGCTGTAGACAAAGAGCTGTGGGATTCAAAAATCCCTCCAGAATTGTACTTGCTCAGAATAATTTGCCTCATGAGCGTGTTAAAGATGATTAAACTTCTCATCACGGCCATCTAGCTAAATGAACAAACTGTGCACCTGGACTAAAATTATTTCCCAAGGCATCTCGAAAAGCTGCTGGTAAGAAATTACAGTGGGTCAGATCCATTGCTGAGTCCTAGAAAACCTAGAGGGAATATAAAGTTTTGTGACTCAGGTATCGTTCTTGTGACAGCTCCTGTCACTCCAGGTTTTGATAGTATGTCTTCATGATGTCCAGCTACGAGATGTAAGTTGACATAGTAACTGAACTCAAAATTCACTCAGGCAGCTCATTTTGAAGTAATCAAAGACTTCAGCCAGACAAAAAATTTTAAGGGAAAAAAATAGTTTTAACTAAATTAAAAAGCTTATAGAAATGATCCACTTCCAGTGAACCCTCCAGCACAGCTTACAAAACCCAAGCCTTCCAAAGTATAACCTCTGAAACCCCAAAGCAGGCTGGGTTTTGAACGACAGATTCAAGATTTTGCTGGCCCTGCACAGTATCAGTCGTTTCTATGAAGAACATTAATGAAGAGAAATAAAACATATCCTTGCCAAAGCTTTCCATGGATGAACTACCCCCTTTTTCAGAAGCTGCTGAGACCACAGAAGACATCCTTAGATATTGCTGGCACTGGCAGATCTCTGTGCAGCTGACAGCAGCATTATAGATACTGATATGCAAAAGGAGCTCTGGTGTGAGAAAAGCTGCCAAAGTGGAATCCGGCACAGTCACCTCACTCTGACAAGACTCTGATAGTCACAAGTGATTCAAAAGAGTTTGTTTTTCCAGGATGGTGAATAAAGGACGGATGAAATCTATATTAATATATTCTCAGACTGGAGTTTGATATAGCCCCTGGACTTCTTAGGATCTTTCTGATGCTTGTTACAGCTTTTAACTACTTTTACATGCTTCAAGGTGGCATTTCAACCTCAAGGATGACCATGCTGTACTACACTTGGCCACATCCTGTTTTCCAACACTTGATACCTTGGCTTCACACTGCAATTTATCTATTACCTTAACACCAGAGAGATCTAGGTCCTATAATTAGTCCAGCCAGTAAAATCATGTCTAAACAGAATAAGCCAGGCATGGACTGAGAATCAGACCAATACACTTGAGATACCCCAACTTAGTCACTTAGACTTCCCTGACAGGCAGTATTGTCCAGCCTAATGCATCATTTCTGCTCTGTCTTAATACAGGGAACAGAATTAGGATGCAGCCTGACATAACTTACTCCCAGGCAAAGACTGTATTTACTTGTCTTCAATGATGTGAAATTGCTGTACTTGAAACTATTTGGAGAGCTCGTTAAATGTCTACTAATAACATTAGGCAGTATTGTATTTTGTAATGGTGACACAGCTGTTTTATGGAACTTCACAGATGGAATCTTTCTTGTGCAAGAAATCCATCCCCAGATGAGAAAGTGGCAGGACAGAGACCTCAGAGATTTCCTTTTTCCCAGCAGGAGGTATTTGGTGAAGTGCATTTGGCATGCCAGATCCCTTCTAGTGTCACTACAAGGGTATTTGCTGCTGGCTCTCCTCACTGGTTCTCTGGGGCTCCAGCAATTGGAGCAATGGAAGCTCTCTGTACTGTCTGCCAATAAGCTGGACTTAACCTGAGATGCTTGGAAATCTTTCATTACTTTTCTGCTTCATGTTTCTGACATGAAAAAACTTGACCTATACATCTTGCTTTATCCTTTGAGTCCTGACTGACTCCTCTACCATTGCAAAATATCTAGCTGGATGCTCTGCAGGGTCCTGCTGGATTCTGGAGCAGATGAACAGACTTTGATCTCTCCTCACCCTTCTTGTTCACAGATTGTTTTTCCATTAGGATTCAGACTGTGCAATGCTATTAATTAACACCAGTTGAGATTAATGAAATGGATGGGTGGAGATTAATCATCCATCAGTTTTAACAGCAATGCATGCCATCAGATGTTCTAGACTGAACAGAGTCCATCTTAAACATCCTGCAGCAGCAACCAAAATAAAAGCACATTTCTTCACTCTAAAGGATTTTCTACATCATTGCACTGCATTGGAACAGCTTTGTGACTGGGCAGTGCTGCAATGCTCCTTTGCAGTTGCCAGATGTGTGCCAGGAGCACAGTGATGCTTTTTTTGGCAGGACCTCTGGGATTTGGCACCAGACATTGCAATTCAGGCACTAGGCATGAATCCACATCAGGCCCAGAATGCACAGGGAAGGGGCTCTCCTCTGGCTCAGCCACAGCACAAACTGGAAAAAGCAGATTCCACCCCAGCCATGGGAGAGACCATGCCCATGACAATGAGAGAAACCACAATTCCATAGAGAGCCACAGCGCCTGGGACACGTGGCACATCCTTATCAAGGAGCAGAGGTTGGCAGGCGGGGGTGGCAGAGGGTAGCAGCACCATCCACAATCCACACTGAACAGCTTTCAGTTTCAGAGCAGTGCAGGGTAAACTCCAGAAATTACCTCGTCAATCCCTAGTGAAGTAAGCAGCGGCTTGCAATACCATCAGCTATTAATATTTCCTTTTGGTTCCACACCTTAATATAATTTCATGTAACTGTAAAGCCCACATCTTGACCTTTTGCCTGTAAAAATCTTTACAGATCAGCATGGGGGAGAATAAAAGAAATGCTCTGGAGCCAGAGTTTAAAGTCTTCATTGCAAAAGGATGTATTTCTGTTGTCCAAATGATCCCTTTGCTGCCATGTCTCCTTCCCTGGCATTCAGAAAGAATATATATCCCAAGCACCTGACTTCACTGGGCAGCTTGCAAATCTCAGCTATAGCACATAACAAAGAAGGCAGCGGGCCAAGTCCTATTGTAATCTACAGAGCTGAGCTCTGCTCAGACAAATCATTCTCTTCATACAGGAGCTCAGTTTGGCCCAGGAAGATTGGAGCTGGGTCAAACTGGCAGGATCAGTCTCCTTCATGGAAAATGGAAACGGAAAGTAAACTGATTTTTACTGAAAAATATCTTACCGTAATACTGGAAATTCGAACATAAACAGTTGGAGTAAACTGTTTCAGTTTTTAATCAGATGCAAAACTTTATTGCTGGGGGTGTGTGTCTGGGTCTTTTTCCCATGTGAAAGCCCTTTTTCTCCACAAGCAGCACTGTTTTTCCCTCAAAAATGCACTGAGCTAAAATAATTTATTTTCTTTTTTAGTGGATAAACATTTCCAATTGAATTTTTTTTTCCCAGCTTAGGATGAAGTCTTTCATCCCTTTCAGGTCCTTATTTTAAACACCTGCTTACACAAAGCCAAACCTAGTGGCAGTGAGGACTGCAGCCTGGGGTCAAGAAGCAAACGGGGATGCCGTGAATTTGCTCAGCTGCCAGGGCAGGAGCTTTGTTGGGATCTCAGCTACTCACAATCTTTCCGTGTGGCTGCCTCAGGAAGCGGCGCAGCGAGGCTGAGGGTGCTGGACACGCTGGCGCTGGCGCTGTCCAGGCTGCTGCCGAGGTGTAACCGCCTCATGTGCCGAACCACTGCTGTGGCATTAAACGCTTGCTGAAGAAGAAAAAAATGGAAAATTGGAGGTGGAAGGGTTACTTCTGCTCTTCTCCTGGCTGCTCAGAGTTGTCAGAAGCGAGTGAGCTCATCATCTCTGAGTAACTCCATCTGTAAAAGATGTCCCTGCTGGCTGCTCGGGGTTGGACTAGATGACCTTTAAAGGTCCCTTCCAATCCAAACCCATTCTATGATAGGATTCTCTCTATATATGATATCTTTCCAATTTCTCCCAGTTTCTAGTTTCTAAGATCAAAATGACAATATCAGACCATACATGTTTCTGCCCTGGTCTTGCTCCCCACTGTTCCTGCTAGCAGTCAGCTGTGATGCATCAGCCTACAAGGAAAATTTGGCACATTCTTCCCTACTCTAACACACAGAGCGTCAATATTGCTTCATGTCCCCCCATGGTGCTGACCCAAACCATACCATGGGTGCTTTAAGCAGTCCCAGCCCCATCTTTCACATTTGTTATGTTTATAAGCTTGGTTAAAAGCATCCTCTATAGGAGCCCTTCGGGGCCATGTAGCCTTAGTCCAGACCAAATATTTTGACCAAAATTTTGGGCCAGAAAAGCACCAACCCATTGAAAAGGTGGCAGTATTGCCCCTGCATTAGCAGAGCTACGTGTCCCAAGGTTGTCCCTAAGGACAGGTGACTTACTCTCCACTTGCTTTTTGCAAAGTTCTTCCGGATCTGAGCACTGACTGACTCGTGGATGTTTTTGTTGAGCGCTGTATCACCAGCAATCCTGAAACAGACAGACAAGAGACTTTTTAAGAGATCTTTTGCTCTCCCTCACTACTCTTTCTTCTTAACACAGGAGGCTGGTCCAAGGTGTGATTGCTCCTGTAGTGATGATGCTTTCATTCACACAAGGGGCTCAAACTTCCCACTGTTGTCTCTACTGGCAGCAGCGGTGGAAAATCTGGGGCAGTAAAAGCAAGTGTAGATAAGGCTTGTAGGTCTGACAGCTACAAAGAGGTACAGCTTTATTTTGTTGGTGCACAGCTGCTTCCTATCACCATTGCAGCCCTAGATGAAAACATGCTACTCTTTTTTTTTCCTTTACATCTAAAGATTTAACATCAACAGGCTGAGACTACTTTTAGCCTCAGACTTGCAGCAGCTCCCAGAGCCACTACAACCTGTCTGATTTCTGTTTGCACTGGAGATTTTCCTGCCACCCTGAAACATACATAGGCATTCATCATGATTAATGTAGATTTACAGTACAGCAGATACATGGGCACTCACTAAAGCACCGCAGGCTGCACAAATACCTTCAGCTGAACAACACTCAACCTAAAAACTTGACTGATCTTCTACAGTTTCTTTAACACATAAAGACACATTCAAATCTTCACTACACACAATCATTTCAAGGCAATTGTATTCCCTGATTAATCTAACTCAAGGCACGTTGGAAGAGTAAACACCATAGTGAGCTGATACTGGGTCACGTGCTGGGGGAATTAGCGCTATCTTATCAGGAAGCAAATACTACCTCCTGTGTTGCATGTGATGTCTTCAGAAACCATCTTTTCAGCCACATTGTAGAGTCCATTAGCAATAAAGAACTGTAAGACCTGAATAATCCACCAGTCTCAGAGCCTCCCAGTCAGGGTGCCTCCAATACAATACAGTCAGAGAGCCAAGGGGACTCCTAGTCCTCACCGCCCCCAGCCCCAGCTCTATCAAAATAATTTTGACAGATATTTGGCTGACCAATTGTAAAAAGATCTGCCAAAGATGGTGACTCTCCAGGCAACCTATGCCAGTGCCTCACTATCAACCCAGAAGACATGGAAAATAGTTTACTCCCTTGGTCTTTGAAGCATCCTTTCACATATTTGAAGGCTGTTATCATGCCTTCCTTCTGTCTTCTCTTCTCTAGACTAAACAAACTGATTCTTTCAGTGTTTCTTCATAACTCATATTTTCTAATCCTCTGATCTAGTGAGCTTCTCTGGATTTTCTCCAACTAGTCCATGTCTTCCTTAGAGGGCGGTACCCTAACTGTTCACTGTTTTCCAACTAAGGCAGCAGAATGGCAGCATTGCTTTGTGCTCCTTAGAAGATGAAACTCTGCTTACGTACCTCAGCCTGCTGTTTTGATTGATTCTGGGCAGGAAGGAATGCGTTTCCCATTCAAGTAGTTCATCTGGTATTGGGAAAGGTATTTGTCTGACCATCACTGCCACATAAACTCTACCTCAAACAGAAGAGCTGGTACCCTGAGCAAAGCATGGCTTCCAAATGGCACCTGTCACCCTCTCAAGTCTCTGTGCTGTTGATGGAGAAGGGGAGATGTTTGACAGAATTGGAAGACCTTCAGATCTTTTTTTCTGAAGAGGATTCCTTCCAATAACCTTTTCTACTGACAACGAGGCAAGGTTGTCTGGATTTCTCACTGGGACCAGGCAGCTAAAAGCTTGGTAAGGCAACATCTAGGTTAAGCATCATGTTCACTGTTCCTTTCTCTCTCCCTCACAGGCAATACTGCCAGGCTCAGCACAGACCCTGATGGATCCTGTGTAGGACATACTCCTAGATGAATATGAAGCCTAGCTGACCTTGCATCCACCATAACAGCACACTTCCTTTATTTCTCTAGCACGAAATCATCAGGTGAAGCAACTCCTACAGCCTTACCACAGTCACACTTACATGACTCAAATGACATGACACAAGAGTGTCCATGATTGCCTCCAAGTCACTTCTACGAAGAAGTGACCAGAAACCTGAGAAGATTGTAGTTGTATTGCCTGCCCTGCATAGTTTGTTAGCTTTGGTGCACAGGTGTGTGCAGGTTTGTGTCTGCTCTACTTGTACTGCTCAGCCTTTCAACGCAGAGAAGTCCTAGCAGAATTTCCTGGTGGGAATGCAAACTGCCAGCCAAAATCACTCCAAAATGTCATGATCACCCTGCTTTATCCATGAACACCTCCTTGGTTGAAGGCAAATGCCCTCGACATGGAGAGAACAAGGGTATCTTACCCTTTACAGCTCTTCTAGATATTTCCTGACAGTGTTCACAAGGACTTGCCAACACATTTTTGCTGTGTGAAACTTTCTCTTGGGTGTGCAGCTCAAGGACAATATATATATATATATATATAAAAAAAACCAAACAAATATTTCTGTATATATAAAAATAAATTTATATCTTTGAGTTTAGGGATAATTTTCTGAAGTGCTGGTGGTTTCAATAAGAAACTGTTGGCTGCAGTAGTTCACAAACTGTCTCCTACCATCACTATGCTTACTATGCTGTCCTCACAGTTCCAGCAAGTCTTGGTATGTGGGTGTTTCCCAGACAGGCAGAATAGCACTTGTTGACTTCACAAGGGGATGAACAGACACTTTGTGAATTGCTCTGATGCTACAGTGGTGAGGCCCATCCTGCATCTAAGGTCCCTTCAGCAGCTTCAGCCAGTTCTTAATCAGAGCAAAATAACAGCAGTGCTGGGGCTAATTTAGCACAGCAGGATCCATTCAAACACATGCTGGTATGCCAAGCAGCGTGGTTCAAAATGCAGCCTGGTCTGCCTAAGCCTAGTGTGGGATCATTCCCCAAACCACCTCTGAAGACCTATCCTTTTAATGGTGCAATGCTGTAATGTGAGGACTGCTTTTATACTGTACTTTGCACTTGGAGGATCTGGAAACTTTTATAAATTCCTCTTGGTATTATAGTGTTTATAGTAGAGTTTTACTTCTAGGAAAACAAAATATATGGACATCCATTCTCTGTTGGTGTTTTATAAGAGATGTGGTGACCATGACGCAGTTGAATTTAAGATCCTCAGGGTGACCAGGAGGAGGTATTCTAAGCTTATGACCCTAGACTTTAGGCATGCAGGTTTTGATTGCTTCAAGGATCTGCTGGCCACAGTATCATGGGATGAAGCTCTAGAGGGAAGAGGGGCCCAGGACAGCTGGTTAGTATTCAAGGATCACCTCCTCTGTGTCCAGGAGCAATGCATATCAACAAAGAGGAAAGCAGAGAAGAATGTCAGGAGGCCTGCCTGGCTGAGCAAGGAGCTCCTGGACACGCTGTCACACAAAAAGAAACTCTACAAGGAGTGGAAGAAAGGCAAGAGAGCAAGGAAGTGAGCAAGTATAAGTCATTTCAATTTGAAAAGTGAGATGATCTTTTGGGCACACAAACCTACCCTAAGATGAGTATCATGGGCATCATCACATTTGTACTGAATGTATTTAATCACACACTTCAGTTCTCATGCTGGGAAGGTAATGCATAGCATTTAGAAGAGATCCTGTTTTTAGAGCACATTATAATCACCCTTCCACCTTTGCCTAACTCTCCAAGTTGACAGGCTATAAACCATATTGCTTTTCATATGAGGACAAAAACACACTAACATCTTTCTTTCTTCCTCCCCTGCACAACGTATCTGTCTCCTACAGGAATCAGATCAATTTTCCCCGAGAAACAGACATCCTCTGTTTCAGAGATTATCAGCTGATGCATATCTAGTCAAACCCTCAGCAATAGTTCTTGGCTTTGCAGTTAACTTTGAAGTTAACTGTGGCAGCTTTGAAGCTTGTTTTTTTTCAACTATACCAGTTGGCCCAGTTAAAGATATTGCTTCTACCTACCACATGTGTACACAGCTCCCAAATTAAGCCAGCCAGAATAACGCATGCTTTGTTATCCTGCCTCACATCGCTCAGAACCGGGCAAAGAGGGAGTCTAACTGGAAGCTGGCTTTTCTCTTGGGGGTTCCTGTTTTGCAATACCTGAAATCAGATGCATCCTAAAAATGGTTTGGGTAACTTTGTGCTGAAGCTGGTCTTATATTTGTAAATGCACACTTGTAAATATATGTGTGTCAACACATATAATTAATTGCCTATCAAGGGCCACAGCCTGATTATTTTCCATCACAAATACTTCCACTGAAGCTACAAAGGCTATGTCTCATCAATAGCCATAACAAATCCAGCCCTGCACATGAGAGGAATCTAATCGAATCATCAAATAATATTTCATAGTATCTAACTTATTTTAGCTCTCTAGCTGAGTTCAAAGCTATCAGAGCAATTTATCTGGTGACAGCACTTCTAAGCTTTGAGAGGAACCTCAGTAAATTTCCTTTTGGAAGGTTCTTTGTTAGAGTACTGCAAGCATATGTCTCTTGCATCCTCCCTGCCCACAATGGCAGGCAGAGGCTTTTATCTACCATTATTTTCTGAACCATCATACTGAAAGCAGCCAACTCAAACTCTGTGCTGGCCAAACAGTGCTTGGAATTACTCTTGAGTATGATGACAGGAAATATGGAGTTAGCTGCGACAGATAGTGCTGAGGAGTCATAACTCTTCACACACACATATATACACACATACACGCATGCATGCCTATGAATATACACACCACACATTGTATCAGTGCTGCTCCAAAATAAATAGAGTGCAGGGATGAACTCAATAAAGAGTCTGATTTAATGTTGTAAACATCAGAGGTTCCCTTCGGGGAGCCCTTTTCACACTTCAAACAACATTGTCTGAGAACTGAGCTCTTTGTAAACCATGTCCTTTGTTGGGGTGGAAATTATTATCTGGCTTATGCTCTCTGGCACATAATAAACACTCAAGGTCACAGTCGCAATTTGCAGAGGCTCAATCCTTGCCAAACTCTCATGATTCTTTGATGCAAGCGGGAATGGACATCAGCATGCCTCAAGTGTCTGCTCTCCTTGGGTACAAGCAGTGGGGAAAGGAGAGGCCCGCACTTGTCCCCACGGACACTGGCCTCTCGTTTAGGTGCTGTAAGCTCCTTCTTCCCTATATGATCTACACAGGTAGGTGATACACACAGTATCACAGTATCACAGTATCACCAAGGTTGGAAGAGACCTCATAGATCATCAAGTCCAACCCGTTACCACAGAGCTCAAGGCTAGACCATGGCACCAAGTGCCACGTCCAATCCTGCCTTGAACAGCTCCAGGGATGGCGACTCCACCACCTCCCTGGGCAGCCCATTCCAGTAGCCAATGACTCTCTCAGTGAAGAACTTTCTCCTCACCTCAAGCCTAAATTTCCCCTGGCATAGCCTGAGGCTGTGTCCTCTTTTTCTGGTGCTGGCCACCTAAGAGAAGAAAGCAACCTCCTCCTGGCCACAACCACCCCTCAGGTAGTAGACAGCAATAAGGTCACCCCTGAGCCTCCTCTTCTCCAAGCTAAACAATCCCAGCTCCCTCAGCCTCTCCTCGTAGGGCTTGTACTCGAGGCCTCTCACCAGCCTCGTTGCCCTTCTCTGGACACGTTCAAGCATCTCAATGTCCCTCTTAAACTGGGGGGCCCAGAACTGGACACACATTACCCCTCAATTTAGATGTCCCAAGTTGCCTTTGATGCCATAGCCAGCTTCAGCACACAGCTGTAAACCCCATTTTAGGTCACTTGGGTAATGAAAGTAAATTCACAACACACCTTCCAATTCCTATACTACTTTCCTAACCATTGCACCTTTTCCTTGCCCTCGGAGGACGGTTTTCCTTCCTTCTCACTTGGGCCTGAAGTCTAAATTTGGGGCTGCAGGACTCAGTTTGACCTGGTGAGGAGCACAGTGTGATCCTATAGCTGGAAAAAAACCAGGTCCTTGGGTTTTCTGCTGCTTGCCCTTAACCGCTGCACCCTGAGCGGCTGCACTAAACAGGATGTGGCTGCTGACACGGCAATATATTTAATAAACTTAATTGATGTCATTAATATGATCTAGGGAAACACTGATTTGTATCAAGCTGTAGCAAAATTACCTCACTCTTTTGTTACCTTCATTTTCCACATCCTTTTTGAAAAGTCACAGTGGAACAACTAAGCAGAACATTGCACCTCTGCCACACACCATAAACACTGCAAACCTCACTGAAAGATACACTATAAACCAAATACCTTTTCCAATGGAAAGCATAAGTCACTTGTATCTTAAACTGGAGAAATCTAAGTGGACAGATCATATGGGCTAAGGTGTAATCATTATACCCACAAGTCTTGTGATGTACTGTTCCAGCTACCACTCTTCACTGCAATTATTAGCCTCCTTTTCAGCCAGCTTCAAGTTTAACATACTGTCCCCACCGTCCCCCTGCCAAAGCTATTTGATTATAAATAGCAAAACATCACGTAAGTGCAGGCATGTGGGGAGCAGATACAGCACTGAAAAGTGGGCCACTGGGAAGAAGTATTTACTTCTTTTTAGGGTCTGAGCCTGTACAAACACTTAGTCATGTGAATAGCTGGCTACTCCAGTGCACCTTCCCAAAACTTGTGGAGATTATTAGCCTTAAAGGCACAAATGTAGTATCTTGCAAGATCCAGCTCTTTCAAGCCTTGTTTGGACGTTCTCAATAAAAGCAGAGTAATGAAGAGAAGAAGTATGCTTTGGAAGCAGTTCTTCATAAATGTTCTGTATTGAAACCACAGAATCTACAGCCAGGTAGCCACCTCAATAATTAATTTTATCTCAGTTATAACCTGTGTGTTAAGCTTTTGTCATCATAGAATCATAAAAGTAACCAGGTTGGAAGAGACATCCTCCCGATGTATTAGATTTCTTCCTAATGACCTGAGGCTGCAGATTTCCCAGAAGGAAGAAAAAGAGAAAGATGGAAAATGTTGCTGCATGGAGCCACTTTGAATCATAGAATCAGCCACATTGAAAGAGACCTTCAAGATCATCCAATCCAACCTATCACCCAGCCCTATCCAGTCAACTAGACCACGGCACTAAGTGCCACATCCAGTCTTTGCTTGAACACCTCCAGGGATGGCGACTCCACCACCTCCCTGGGCAGCCCATTCCAATGCCAATCACTTTCTGTTGTGGAGGGCCCATAGGCCCGAAAAATAGGCTCATTCTATGCCTCACTTTGCTTTGCCTGCCCAAGCATGTTCCTCCCCAAACCAGGGGTAAACAAGCCCAAAATGGGGTAAACACATTAAAAGGCATAAAAGGCACAAAAGGCCAAGGCGCCATGGGGTCTGCCTGGCCCCGACCCTGCTAAGGCCTGTGTCGTAAACAGGCTGCATAAGCCCACACTGAGCGTGTGGCCCAGCCTATGCTCTCTCCATTTGTGGAGGTGTAAGGCATAGTGAATTCGCCTCTTTTGGTGATGTTTGGCTGTCTGCCAAACCGATTGGTCAATA